>JAPMOR010114731.1:289934-302440 GCA_026543865.1 Argiope aurantia
CCCAACACCAGTTGATTTGGAGAGAGGTCGGGACACGGTTTCATCCCAGTAACATCACGGAAAGAGACCGTTTCGGTGGTCCTGGAATTGTCGTCTGGGAAGGCATTATGATGAACGGGCGGACTGAGCTCCACGTTTTCGACAGAGGTTCTGTAACTGGAGATCACTATTGTCAGGAGGTGATCCTTCCCCATGTGCGTCTGTTCCGAGGTGCCATTGGATCAGACTTCGTTTTTATGGATGGCAATGCACGGCCATACAGGACTCATGCTGTTGAGGAGCTCCTGGAAAGTGAAGATATCACTCGAATGGATTGGCCGGCGTGCTCCCCTGATTTAAATCCGATAGAACATGTGTGGGATGCTTTGGGGAGACGCCTTGCGGCACGATTACATCCTCTTGGAAACACCCAACAACTTAAACAGATGCTAATTGAGGAATGGCAGTCTTACCTCAAGAACTGTTGGCCAATCTGGTGCTGAGTATGTGGAGACGGTGCGAAGCAACCATTGCAGTAAGGGGAGGGCATATCCCATACTAAGGAACATCTGCTTGCTGTTCTTCCTTTTGGACAGACAATCATGTGTAACGATACTATGAGTTCAATAAAGCCTTTTTTTGTTTGATTCCATACTGTATGCATTGTATTCATTTCTGCGCAACTATGCTTTCGTCATTCTTTCAGAACAAAATGCTGTATCTCATTTCTGAATTTCATGTCTCTCAGATGATTTCTCGTGAAGTTATGGCAAAAAACATACCTGTTGCTTAAGTTTTGCATACCAGTGTATATAACTTTTAAAAACAGTAAATAAATACGACATTTCTAGCTATCAACAAAATTTTCCGACAGATTTTGAAATAGAATTTTCGATAGAACTTGAATTCTAATTCCTATCAGAAATTCATGAAATATGCATTTTAAAAAGAAGATACTGGAAGATCTTTTGAAAAAAATCTTTTAGCTTTTCGAAATAAGTTTGTATTATGTAAATTTCAATAACTGCATTCAAGATTTATTAATTTGACTTTGAGATAATATTTTCGTCAGAGAACTTCACAGAACAAAATTTCAATGAAACCGTACTGAACGGTGTACCATTTAGTACTTGGCGGCGTGATTTTTTAAATTATTATAAACGCAAAAGCATTGCAATTTGTAGGAGGAAGCAAGTAGAAAATAATGAAATTGAAACACATGGATGCGTTTGTATTTACTTCTCCTAATTTTTCCACCAAGGGTCTAACAATTTATCGTTTTTCTTTATGAGTTATTTTAGCCTACGGCTAAAGAATTTTTGCAAAAGAAAAAAAAATTACAAAAAACATGTTTTCTTTTTCAAATGTTAACACACTTCGTAGAGCAATTTTTTATTCTAAACTCAAGAAACTTATCTTTTAAACAAATAAATTTTCCTCTTATCACACATTATCCTGGATTTTTCTGAAGTGTATTTTCCAAATATTTTCCCTTTTCCTATTTCAGAAGGAACGATTTAAGTTTATTTTTGAATTCTATAGAATATTTAGACTTTTATAATATAGTTTTTCCCCCTTCAAACTTTTCAGCAATTAAATCATCGTTCTGGTCTCTGAAAATGCAAGATTTTGTTTAAAATTCATTGGATTGAGTTGATTTTCTGAAGTTCTTACATCACAACCATCATCATTGTGTATCTTATATATTCAGTAGCTTATTTCTTTTGCTTTAGAAAGAATTATAAGGAAATTCTTCAAACATGAATCTCACTAAAACACTTCATCTCGAATTTTGAGCTAATTTAGATCTTTAGAAATTTTTCTTCTATTGAAACACTCTAGTCTTACACTCTATTCTATTGAATACTTTCGTCTAATGTGAGGAGACTACGGTGATTCATTTTTTAAATGAATCACACGAGTCTCTTAAAATGTGACTGACAAAATTGGTATGAAAGAGAAGATAATCTTAAATAGTCATACGCGTTGCATCTCTCATGTTTACTTTTTTCTTCCTTTTGCTCCACAAAGGATTTTTAAAACTTCTACAGAAGTTTTATTCAATATACACATTGAATCTATTTCTTGAAGGTTGTTTATTTTGATATCATTGAAACTTAACTTGAATCATGCAGGTCTCACAAAATCACACAAGATTTCGCTTAAAATGCAGCGGACTGAGTTGGCGTTCAAAGGTCAGAATCTTAAACGACCATGCACATTGTGGCTTTTAGTTTCTCGTGACAAATAACTGTAAAATCTGACTCTTTTAAGGGTGGAGTATTTACCTGTCTTCGGAAAGGAGGAACTCCGGCGATTTCTTTTCTGTCACTTACTCTTAACTTCCTCCTCCAAAGAATAAATTTGAATAACAAATTGTGTAATAGAGTGACATAAAAATGAAGCTACCTGTGCTTCCAATTGGTACCGGTTTCGCTTTGGATGTGGATTGTGAACTCTGACTGCATAGATAACCGTTTAAAGCAGGAAAAAGTCATATATTGCGTGGTGTGAAATAAGGCTCGAATCTCTTAGCCGGTATTTCGAAAGCAAATGACATGAATTGTCGTTTGTTTTACGATTCCTTTATTCAACCTGCGATACCCACGGTTTAACCTTTAAATAGATTCTTGTAGGAAAATCTAAATCTAAAATCTCTAAATGATTTTACTGAAGTATCTTGATGTTCATAATCTGCAACCGTTTGGATGCAAATAAGTTTCTGTCTTAGGATTATGATCTGTTTTCATGCACGTCTTTTAATTACTTTTTCGTTTGTTTTTATGACTCACACAGAAAAGGTATTCGATTCCTGGCATACGGTCTTGACATCTGGAGAAATCGGGCGTGGGATAGTTTCGTAATAGAATTTAAAGGATGTCTTGCCAACATTTTTGACGTGGAGGAAACTTGTGGCAAATAGATGTCTGCAATATAAATAATCGTAGAAACAAATGGTTTCTGACCCAGCCTAGGGCTACATGGCATAAATGTGAAAATGAGTCGAAGCAGCAATGTTTTGCACTACTTTTACAAGAAAATGAAGTCAGTTTGCTCTGTCACTTGCTGCAAGTGCTGACACAAAGAATATCTTTCTTCAACAAAAAATCTGTAATAGACTGAACAGGAGGTTAAAATACTACTTCCTTATATTGCAGATAACCCCTCAGCGGACGATTTAATAAATATCGTTTTAATTTAATTTGTTGTAACCATTTTTGAGCTTGTCTTTTCAGAATTTAGAACATGATATATAGGAGACACCATTCACACAAGAATTAATTAAAATGGTTTAGAAAATAATCGCTTATTAAAGTCATGCACATTTTTAAAATAGAGTCGTAAATGCATTGTACGAGTTATACATGGCATTTGAAGTGTAGAATAAATCTAAATAATTTATCTCTGATTAATTGGAATAAATTTGTTCATTGTTTTGTGCCAACGAATCAGAACGTCTTTCCCATCATGGTTCTTCAGAAATTACTTCTATTTCTATTATTAGTGTATTGAAAAGATTGAATGCTTATTCAGATATCAATGTAATTATGTTACCGCTGCAAAAAATTTTCTTTTATCCATTATTGAAATTTTTTTAAAGTTTGAAAAAAGTTTTAGCTATTTATTCAATCCCTTTCTCATCAACTATTGTGTATGAAAGTGGTAAAAAAGAACTCACTTTTTTTAAATAACTTATTTTCTTACGGTTTCTTATCTTTACATGAATATGAAAATTCTTGAAAACTTATTGCTGCAGTTACAGTATGGGATGTGAAAATTGATTGCATTCTTTTTAATTTTTATGTCAGAATTCAAATTTTTTAAAAACCTTATTTTAAAATTCGCTATAGACTGAATGATTTCTATGTTTGCTTCCTCGATTAAACAGTTTTAATTATTTTTATATAAAATACATACATATAATAAAGTGGGATCGGAAACATTACAGGAAAGTGTTTGCATTGTCAAATTTTGACAGCTTAAATTTAAAATGTATTAAAAATTTTTTCCGAAGGTAACAATTTCTGTTCAGTTTTATTAATTTTTGATCAATAATTAATTATCAATAGAGACCCTTTTGGGATATGGACATTGAGCCGGCTCACGTTTACTCTCATGTAAACAAATCAACAAGTTTTAGTACTTCAATTTTAGGAATTCCTAGGAACAAGAATTATATTTATTAAAAAAAAAATACTTGTTAAAAATAGTAATTTAGCTCGAAATATAAATAAAAATTCATAAGTAACTATTAGAAATCTGAATCTTAGATTACTGCACATTAAAAATCGTTTTTAAATAAAAACTTAATACATATGTCTTATTAAGATTTATTTTTATATAATTTAAATTTTTCATAATGGAATAAATATAAATATTAAAGATATATGATTAGAAACAGAATATTTTGATTAAAATTGTTTTGAATTCAAGATTCTAGTAGAGGAAATTTCAGAATTTAGACAAGTAGATTAGTCTAACAGATTCTTTTATTTCTTTCATTTAATAATATTTTTTTCATAAAAAGGCCTCTATGCCTAGTTTGTTCGAAAATAAGCAAAATTACTTTTCAGATACCTTTACGAAAACATCTAAAAGTTATATATATATATACATATACTCATGGGAGCTTAAAAAAATTCTGAAAAATTTGGGAACTGACTACTTAATTCACAATAAATGCTAAAAATTGGATAAATCCGGAAATTCGGATGAGTGCGCTTAGAATAAACGGCTTTCCAACGCAGTTAATTTTATTGTTTGTTTTCTTTGATCAATTGCATAAAATCGAGAAATGGTAAAAAAAGAAGCAATAACACGACTTCTCCAACCAAACAATAAAGAAGAAAAAAAAAAAGAAAGAAAGAAAGAAAGAAAGAAAGAAAATCTTCAAAACTCCATAAAAAATACCGCAGACATTAAAATTGAGGCGACTTTTCCTTTGTTCTGTCACATGACGGCATTCCTACATCCTCCTCGAGAGGAAACGTCTGCAACAACACAGATCTTTAGTGGAAAATAAGTCAATATGGTACTCTGTCTTGTTACCGCTACCCTACAACCACCGTTACCTACTCGCCGTAAAATCACCTAAATAAGAGAAAGAAAAGCACCCTTTTCCGGTTGACGGACAATGTCGAATTCGATAGACATCGACGAGCACCAAGAACAATACAGTAATTGCACTTTCTAGACCAACTCCTTAATAATAACTGCAGACTAACCTTGAAACGTATCCTTGGATTTCAGATAAGTCGTGGCTTATGAACTTTGAATGGTCAGCGCCATGCAGTGATGCGTTTACGTGTAAAGAGCTTATAATATGTCTTTTTTCCTTCTTAGTACTTAGCATCTGCAATCTGTTCGGGATGCACGCCATAATAACTAAAAAAGATGGAAGAGAAAAAAAATTGGGAGGAATTTTTCTTGTAACGGTTAAGCTCGGGTGAAATTTATGGGACATTGTGGGCGCCTCGAAATTGGTTCAATAAAATGAAAGTCGAGTCAAGTGATATTGTTAACTAAATAAGAAATTGGAATAATTCACGTCACGGATTCTTGGCTTACGAGCTATGATGCAAGACTCTGGGATGTCTTAATTTCGAGAATTTTATCTGACGTGTAGCTTCAGATGAGACGACAGAAAGTGAAATTCATTTGAATATGTTCTTCATTTGGGTGCGAAAATCCTTGACATTTTTTTCCTAATATCTCTGATTATGAATACGAAAAGACTAAGGTGTTAGGTGATATAATTTGTTTCCAGATATAAGAGACACTTGTTAACCTATAATGAAATAATCAAAGAATGTTGCAGAAACACAAACCTATATTTTTGATTTCATTTTACAAATGAAATTATGCTTTGCGTTACGGAACGGACGCTACTGCTTGTCTCTTAAACCACAAGAAGTTTTAAGGATATAGATGTAGATTTAAGCGGATTCAAAGAGCAATGATTTATTTCAGTCTGATTTATTTAAGTATATTGACGTCTCATCTTTTAATAAGATGAGACATCAATACAGATGAGAGTATTATTTATTACTGAATGGAAAATTATATGGAAAATGTAAGTAATACATATTTTTTAAAAGAAATGATGAGTGAGAACCACAAGAAAAATTTCCATTAACGAATTGTTCAAAGAGAAAATTCATCATTTAACTGAATGAAAAATCATGTATAAGATAATCAATTTTATCGGCATTCTACTAATATTGAATTGATTAAAAATGTATTTAGTGTAACAGCAATATTTTATTTATAAAATCACAATATTTTACCCTTTTATAACTTTGATTTTCAGCAAGTTGAGGTACACGTTACCACCAAAAAGAAATTCTATAAAGCATTTTATGTATAAAATATTTCAAAAACAAAAGACACAATATATATCTTTATAAACATTCTTGTCCGCTCTCATGTAACTTAGATATTAAATAATTGATTTCCTTAAAATGATCCTTCACTCTTGGAAAACAATTATTATGTACTACATCAAACACGAAATGCTGATAGTCTAATAAAGGTCAAATAAGTTTTACAACTACAAATTTATACAAACTACGAATTTATATGGGTATCGTTATTTTTTATATGGATCGCAAATATATAAAAAACTGTAATTTCTTTAGAAACATAGATGCGTTTAAGATGCGTTTACTTTAGATACAATACAAAAACGAATACGATATTTCATCTTCTTCTTAACACATGACATTTCTTCTGCATTACAGCTTTTAATGCTTTGAAAGGAAATCTTGGTAATAGTAAATTTTTGAAACTTGGCGCAAGCATCTTACTACGAAACTTTCAGCATCCTACTACAAATTTGTTGCCTTTCATAAATATATAAATGATTGTACAAATATGTTTGAAACCTGAAAATTATCTTATTTGATAATTTTCATTTAGTTTCAAATTTCAATTTTAAACAATTGTAAAATTTAAGAACTCCAACGAAACAGAGTTTTGCTTTTAAATAATCAAACCTCTAGTTTTCCAAAGAATTATTTTGTTTTGGGACAACATTATGATTCGTTATAAATTATAGCATATAGTTAATAATTTCAGAATTAATTTTAAGCTTTGAAACTATGTTGCATATTCTTTTATTGTCTGGATAGCAAAGATTTTAGGTTAGCACTACAGCAAACATGCTCCACATTCTTATTTTATTTTCAATTTGTATGCATGAAAAGGACATGCATTAATAACTCTAAGTGATCGATTTAAACTTTCACGACAAGTCTGTTGATAAGTAATCTCAGAAAAGCAATTCTTATTCCTAGGAAAGTGTCCGGATTTTTTCCGTGCCAAGCCAGCTTGTATCATCAACTTAAATCTTAAGTAATATCATTTGTCATCCTTGTTGCTGCCATTCCGACCATTATGAAACATGTTTGCGTAATTAATTATCTTATAAAAAGAATCAGATGCATTTGGGCAGGAATTGGCGGCATTCACATTGATTTTAAACTTGAAAAGTGATTTATATGGCGGCTTGCAGACCTGGCTTATGACATTTTTTTACACAATTAAAGAATTATAAATAATGCAAAAAGTTTGGCGTTTCTGGGTGGTAGGTTTTTTGAAAAATAGACACAAATTTGCATTTTAAAGTACAGCCGTAGGGCGTCGATAAAATTTAACCGAAACATAATATAAATAATTAGAGGAAAAAAACTGAATAGGAAGTGACTCAAATTCGCTATTACTGGTATTTTCATTAGTTTGTGTGCTGCTGCGACATATTTGCTTTGCTGCCTATCATTTTTTTTTTTTGAATTTCATCATACTTATTATATTTTGGATGGTGAATAACATGAAAGTTGTAGACTAGAATTGCAAAAGTCTAAAGAATCCTAAATCTTTAAAATAAAAACTATTAAGTAATAAAGTTATGAGAGTATTGTTGTATAAAAATATTGATATTTGCCTCATCTTCAAATATACCCGAGTCTCTTAATTTAATTGTTTTCGATGCACATTTTTTAATTAGATTTACATTACTTATGCTAATTCAAGGAAACATTTCACATTTTTGAAAGCTTTGATTCTGGTTTATATTAAATAAAATATGAAAAGATATTATAACAACCTATATCTTATTCCAGAATCTTTACTGATCAATTGGACCAATTTATGCTCATGTGATACATGACAAATAGGTAGAGCTGCTTCAATCTAGAAATTCATTGTGAGTCCTTCAAGACTTTAAAAGAAATGCCTTTACACCATAGTGACAGATTTCATAATATAGTGACATAACAGTTTGCTGACATGCACAGTTTCGAATCATGTGAATTGATTTCATAGGAAGCGTTTGTCACAACATTCTGAATCTGAAAATTGTTTTTATTTCTAATGCTACTGTGATTCAAATTAGTAAAAAACAAAAAAAGGTTTTGATTTATTTAAAGGCGAATTATCTCTTCAAATAACATTACAAGAATACATGCAGCAATGCACTGTATATTTGCAGCCATCAAAATTAAACAAATGCAGTTCTGAACCTTTTATTCTATCAAATTCACCGACATTTACAAAAGCGAACATTTCACTGGCAATATTCTGAAAACATAAGTTGCTTCATTACTCTTTTGTTGTCTGAAAAAATGCATCAAATGCTTAAAATTCATGCCTTTAATAATGCACGATCTGTTCTGGACAAGTAGTCACAATAGAACTACTTGTCCAGAGCTTGTCTACTACTATCACTGTATTTCAACAGCGAAGCCAGTGAAATTTTTAACATTCGCTTTTCGGACTATAGATATAAATCATAAAATGCAAGTAGCGTTCAGCAATCGTTCCGTCTTTCGTGCGCCAAATTTTTACAACCATATTTCAATAGCAACTATTTGAAAAGTTCAATTGTTTCACTATTTGTTTTCTGATTTGGAATGTACACTAAATGCATGTTGCAAGTGCGTTTAATAAGTTATGATTTGTTTTGGAAAAGCAGTCACGATAGAAAAGCATTTATTGTGCTAGAATAACATATAAATACATACTTTTTTGGTGCAAAGCATACCGAATGTCCATTACTGATGTTTTTAATAATAGACAATCTGTTTTGCATAAACATTCAAGATAGAATAACACATATTGCATTATTTCAGCATGGCACTAATGCAGTTTTTGACACTCTCTCTGTGGACTGCTGATATAAATTACAAAACGCAGAGTGTTAACAATCGGACACTTCTACGTATGCCGAATTTCCGATGATCCATCAACAAGCCGTCCTTTTGTTCGTGAGCGAAAATGAGACGAAAATATCGCTTCCTGCGTAACGTTCAAATCAAATAAATAATTTGAGATACGGTATTGTTCCAGTAATCGTTGAAATTGGTGGTAGAAAAGCGCGTGCCGACCTTGAACCGATCACGTGGTTAGGAGGACGACTTCACTGTCACGCGATGTCGTGAAGAGACACTTTCATGTTCAACCGACATGACTTTGGAAACGCTAGCAAAACAAGGTCTGGGGTGCCTATTATTCCAGAAAATTTGCGGTGGGACATTGACGAGATGTATCCAAGTGGAAATTCCCCCAATTTCGTCATCTGAGTGTGAAGAAAACAACTTAAAAGAAGTTCGCAATTTGCGCGAGACCATCACGTTTCGGCTATTCCAAACTTTTTCAGTTAATCTCAAAGAAATTCTTTAGACCATAGTGGAGATTTTCAATGTCCTTGCAATGTATTATCTGTGAAAATAATGCTTGTATGCAGATCAGTGGTAAGGGTTACTGAAAAAAGAAAGAAAAAAAAACTGAAAAGAAAAAAGAAAATTCTGGGGCTGTTGTAAAAAAGGCAATTAAGAAACTTATATATTGAACCTAGTTAAGAAAACAAACAATATGTTACATAAAAATGAAATTCCCCCACTATGTCTTGTTATATAAATAGAAACAACACAAAATGTATTTAATATTAATGATTTAAAATTCCAGAATTCAAAGAGAAGGTCGATATTGAATGAAAATGGCCGAAAAGATGGTGAGATAACAATTTATATGAAATATGTTGGGTTTAGACTCTGATTTAGATAGAATATTCAATCCAGCGTAACGAAGCATTTGTTGATCTAACTACTATTTCACGATGACTGTTTTTATTTATTGTAGAAATTTCTGATCCCTGTCATTGATCAAAATTTACTCGTTCTTTTCGAAAGTTTTGAGCTTGAGATTACCAAAGATTATTTCAAAATTTTGAAATGAATTATTACTGTTATTTGAATGATGGATATCATTGTTATATAATAAAAAAAGATTACCGAAGATCATTTAAAAATTTTGAAAAAAAATATTATTACTGTTATTTAAATGATGGATATCACTGTTATGCAAACATCATAAACCAATTATATTATTTTGCTTTATTCGAATTCCTCATTGGAGAGAACGACATTCAATTACGCGATATATCATCATAATTCTAGAATCAAATAGTTAATTGATGTTATTTCAAATGTATCGTTAAAGAGGATATCATTCGAAAAAATTCTGAATTATTTTTTAGTAAACTGAATACCAAACTTAGATTAAATTTAATCTGACATACATACGAAGTTAGATACTCCATAAAGGTTTGAAATTATTTTATATAGACGATTAGATTAATACGGTATATTCGTTATACCAAGGTATTACTGTGCGCGATAAAATTAAAGAATTATGTGTGACCATCTGGTCACACTTAATCAGCAAAGCCCAAATTATACAATAGTATGCGAGAGATAATTTTATATCTGGTCGAAATTTAACAGTATTTAAAAAAATTATGATTTAAAGGAATATTCATTTCAAAGAGTGATAGGAAAAATATGTTATATATATGTTATATAAAAATATGTTAAAAATATTCAACATTCAGCTAGAGTTAAAAGGCCTTTAAAATTATACCAAGGTGCGTTTTATTCTTTAATTTAAATGTAGCTCGTTTCAGGTAATATAGATCTGATTTAGTGTAATTTTTTTTATTTGTAATCAAACATTACAGCGCTCGATCGCAAAATTTAACATATTATTCGTTTTTTTAAAACTTATGACGCATTTGAATCCACAAAAATTTCCACTTTATTACTTATCATTTGTTAATAACCATGATTAGCAGGATCAATTCGAAGCGAAAAGAAGAAAAAGAATGGTTAATTCCCAGTTACAATACAAATAACACACCTATATTTAATAAAAATCGTCTGTTTCCTTTTATGAGAGCAGCGACCTAGAGCATGAAAATTGTCTTCATTTCAATTCGTTTCATTTTTCCTTTTGTCCAGACGCCATTGGGAAACTGAGCTCTCTGTTCTTTCTTAAAGATAGCATTGAATTTCGTTTTGCAATTGTTAATTCTTGCTTTTAGTAGCATGGAAAGAAAAGAAAAACATTCGAACGATTAATTATTTAAATCTGAATACGGCAGATGAATTTTGTTATTATTTAATAAAGAGCTAAAATGTTTTATTTCTGATACGTTTACACATTCAATTTTTAATAATTTCTATTGACCTGAGCTCTCTGTTCTTTCTTAAATATAGCATTGAATTTAATTTTGCAATTGTTACTTATTTCTTTTCGTAGCGCTTTTAGTAGCATGAGAAAAAAATAATCAAACGATAAATTATTTAAATCTGAATATGACAGATGAATTTTGATATTATTTAATAAAGAGCTAAAATGTTTTTTTTTTCCTGATACGTTTATACATTGAATTTTGAATAACTTCTATTGAAAAATGGATCTCCTTTTTAATTAGAAAATTAGATACGCGATTAAACATACTCGGATTCAATGGAGTTAGGATTCAACGAACAGAATATCTGACTTAAGTTCTTGAGATAATTTTCGCCTTTCTAATAACACTGAATCCGGTTTTTTTATCTTTCTAATATACGGACGAATAGAATCTTTTCTTATTATATGGATATTTTTACATGTGCACATCTTAAAAAATTGGTTGGATAGGTAGAAACAGCTTGAAGGAGTTGCAGTTGTCATAAAATAAAAAAAAATATTTTTAGCTTGTCATATTTAATTTAATTCGATATAAATAATTATGAGAACTTTAGAAATAATTTAGTTATTTCCAGTTCATGACCATCATTAGGAAAGCTCATTCCGAGGTGCTGCTACGCTTTCACTGGCGGAAAGCAAACGAAAAAAAGACACAATGTAAAATTCGCTCTTAGCTATTATATATTCGAAATGGGAAATTACTTCATCTAGAAAATGAAACTAATATAATTTTTAGTTCTACAACTTAAACGAGGTTTGCGAAAACTAAATGCTGGCGCACCTTGTTAATTAAAATAAAAGTGCTTCTTTCTTTGAATTAGAATAGAAATGACTACATTTTTTAGAAATTAAGGAATATGAAAAAGAATTATCACATATATGATTTATATTTTGAAGAATAATTTCAGGTAAAATATTCTGTTTTTAGATATTGCTCACAACAGAATTAGGATTTTGGTACGATTTTGGATTGCGGTTTAGGTACAATTTTGATATCA
>JAPMOR010114731.1:302540-322035 GCA_026543865.1 Argiope aurantia
AAATTATGAATATAAATAATACCATAAATATTTTAACAATAATTAACAGCTGTGCTATTCAGCGATTGCTGTTGCCTAATTAATATTTAGTATTAAATTTCATTTTACTATATGTCAATGCACTTATTACACTTAAGGCAATAAATTTGTTAAAGTTATTTAAAAGAAAGACAGTCCTATTTGCAAAACTTTTTGTCATTCATTCGTATTATATGTTTGTAAGTATATATTATTTTCTATATATTTATGTCATATATAAGCATATATTGTTCGATTTATATTTATATTATATATTTGCAACCCTATATTGTTTGTATATATTGATATTTTCTTCAGTATATATTATTGTAAGATTCGAGTTGTGCTTATAAACAATGATAAGGTTTCGTTTATGGTATATTTTAGAGAATATTAACAGAAATTTTGAAGACGTATGTAGCTAATTTGTATTATTTTGATATTTGTAGAGTTATTATTTGCATTAATAAATCATATATTATTTTCGGACAAACTTACACATCAGTTTTAAATATTTTAGAGGGTTTTTTTCAATAATATTTATAGATATAGAATTTTAAAATTATTTTACCCCATATTCTGCATTGATAAATTATCTTAAAATTGATATAATTTCCCCCATATTCTTTAACGGTTCAGAACATAAAAAGTATTATTCCTATATTCTTTATTTGTATAGAATTACATCATTGATCTCAGAAATAAGTAAATAAAAGCTGAGTATTATAGGGTTCAAACTGGAGTATCTCCTTACAGGTTTCATTCACCAAACCTGCAAGTCCAGTCGTTTCGCTTAACATCCACGAAGCAAAGCGATTCGATGAACGAACCCTTAATACAATACAGATCGGAATCTTCCTCTTTCACATTTTTGGTAATAAACGGATGTTGTGTGAACGTCTTTAAAAGCCCGTAACAGTTGCCTTTCCAAGGTGAAGACAGTAGTATTGTAGGAGAAACAAGAGAAAGGATAACCTTAAAGATCTGGAGAAAAGATAACCTTAAGAACTGACCACTTTCTATGTGATATGAGCGTCGACTAACGGAAAATAAGACTACCGATGAAAGTATTGTCTCCGATTTCGCAACCTTGTGCTATATCACGACCGGAAAGTATAATTCCATTGTGGGCTTCTCGTAATTTCTATCTTCTTCTCCTTCTCAGAAACATCGGCATTGTTTACGAGACTTGCCAAAAACAATAGCTTTCACATTTTCCAATGTTAAATTTTTGATATTTCTTTATTTTTTCGTAAATCCTAAGTTTTTCGAAAGCAGTCATTTCTTTTTAGTTAATCATATCGTTTTGCAGAATAATAGTGATAGTTACGGGTATAAACGATAGTCTTCAATTGCGTCATTTTTCAGAGAAATTTTTCAGATATGAAACAGGCGGTTTGGGTTCGCTGCTTTATATGGGTTATAATGATATAATAGCAGAGGAATTCACAACTTTTCTTGGTGCATTGCAGCACTGTTTTAATGTAATAAAATTTTTGATCTTATCTGCTTAAATTGACATTAAGTAATACCCAAAGAAGTAAAATAAAATTAAGACAATGACTAATTAAGTTTTTGGATATCAATCAAATACGCAGCTCTGAGTCTTATGATCAATTTTTAAAAATGGATATTAAATTTTATCATTTAATAATGGACATAATTTATGACAAACTTAGCTGCGCATGCTTTACACTGGGTGGTTTTTTTTTCTTATTAAATACACAATGGAATACAAAATTAGCCCAGCTTATTTGATGGATATCCTGTAAGCGCAAATCGACATTAAAAGCAGCCTTGTTACAGTAATTTATAGGTAATAAAACTTTTTATAAATAGAGAGTTTTTATTTACTACCACTGCTTCGAAAGTACGCTTTCATTTATTACCAAATATAGTTCAGCTGTTTTATTATTATTTTCGAAATAATTGGTGATGATATATATCACATGAATTCCTTATTAATAATTATAAATGAGAATTTCTTAGAAGTATTCAGTATTATTCCTAAAAGAATTCCTAGGCTTTAACTTTTTAAGAAAATTAAATAAAATAGATAATAAACTTAGGCAAAAAATTCTTAAGAAATTTAAGTAAAATAGGTTAAGTGATTTATTTTGAACCCATTATTGGAATTCTTTCTCAGTGAAGGTTATGAGTTATAAATAATATGCATCTTATGCTTATGCCTATGCTCTCATCGTGTGTGAATCAATTTTTATTTTTATAAATATATCTAATTATAGCTTTAACTTAGAACATTTAATTCTCTTTTTTTCCATAGAAACGAATTAATGAACTGAAAATGGTGTACAGTAAATTTTTCCAGTGAAATTGTTGGAGAATTTTTTTGTAATAATATACGTTTATGTATTATTGTACGTTACTGTATTTTATAATTACGTTTATGTATTTTGTATTATTTGATTATTTATGTATTATTTGAATGTATTTAATATTTTATAGCAAGCTGGATAAATTACCATATTTGGATGTAGGATTTTGAAGACCAAGAGACTTAAAAAGCATATTCATTGATGATTTGAATAGAGGAATGTATGATCTTGCATCCTCCGCACTTTAAAGACACTCTCGGATGGAACATTAAGCATAGGTATAAGAGTTTCATTTTCCTAAAAAAATGTACAAAAATAGATAAAAATGGGTAAAAGGAATTCAGGAAATATAATAAAAAAATTAAGTGTTAACATATCTTCTTATTTATAAAAATATTATTTAATAAACTAATTTCCTTTCCTAAAATGTTTACTTCTTTAAATTAATAAATAACAAGGAAATATTCAATTTATCTATCCAAAATAAAGTGAAATATCATTGAGATTATAGTGTCATAAATATGAATATATACGCAATATAGGATTAATACCGAAACAAAATTGTATTAAACTTCAAAAGTTAATACTAACAATTACAAGAAAGTAAAAGTTTTATGACAGAGGAATGGCTAAAATGCTCCCTGTCAAAGCTATAGTTTCAAGCCATGGTGAAGGAATGCCCAGACAGCGAACAGTCTAGGTATTCTTTGGCAGGCATTCTAGGCATTTTAGTGAACAATCTAGGCAGACTAAGCATCTTTTGTCTTCAATGCTATAGTCACAATTTACATTTGATTAAGCTTCTGGAATGGGAAGAGATTTCTTTTAATGACTGCTTAAGTGTAAAATTCTTATTGCAATCTAAAATGAAATAAAAAAATGAAAGTTAAGGATTATAGATTCTTAGACTATACACAAACTTCTGCTGATACATTTTCATTGAATTCAAAATCATCGTGATTTTCATAGAATATTACTCTTTTAGTTAACATTTTATTAATCTTGCCCTGCAGTCTGTTTCCTACGATGGGTTTTTAATGCTATTCTTTCTGATATTATTTTACGTGAAATTGCTAATTACTCAATTGTGAATAATGCAACAACGTTTTAAGTTTTTATTACATAATTTTTTCTTTTCTCGCATAAGAAGTTTAGAAAGAGCAAATATTATAATGGTTAAAAAATTCGTCTTCGAGATTTTGATCAATTTATACGTTTTCAAAATCTTTAAATCCGAAAACATCATTTTTGAAAGTCTATATAATAAGCATACCATAGGTATTCTGCATATTTATGTTGATTTTCCTAGTTCAACGCAATATGAATAATGAATAAGCGTGCGAGAAAATCTACTTTTCCTCTGGTTATAAACTAATGTGGTTATGACACATCAGTGAAAAAAACTTTTTAAAAAAGTAATGCTTTTAATTCAAAATTTGCAGATTCCATTTTGTTAGTGACATTTACGATTTTTTGCATTCATTGATGCGAGTGCATTAGGTGACTTTTTTGTGAATTTGCCGTAAAGAGTTGACTCAGATCACCTCATTAACCTAAAAAGTAACAGAATGGAATAAAGGACGGCATTGGACATTGGCGCGAAATATCATTGGTACAGAACAATGTAACATCCTTGCGCCCCCTACGCAGAGCCATTGTAACGCTCCGGAAACAAGAATGTGCACAAAATAACTGTCGAAAGAGAAAATTAAACACATGCAATCCATTGTTAAAGACTTAAGAATTTGTTGTTTCCCGTTGCAACATACCCTTTCATGTACATTGTTTGTAGTGACGATCCTGCAAAGGTACGGCGTAGAATACACGGGCGAAATTTTGCATTGGGAGGTTTTCAAATAGCCTTAAGAACTTCGGTAATTAGATATTTAAGGAGCTTGGCGGAACTAAGTGTTATTAGATAAGACTTTTAGTACGTATGATCCTATTATTGCAGCAGCAAGTTTCGAATCAGCTTCATTGAGGCATACATCCCTTTTTGTTGGAAGAATTGGTCGGTCAACTGGCTTAAGCTTCATCAATATTTTGCCTGATGACTTTAGACGTCTGTAGCGTGATTGGAACATTGAAGGTGAAACATATTATACGATAAGCTTCTCATGGGCTTAAAGCTTATAATAAGTGACTTCAAATATAGTAAAATATATTAGCACAATGTTTGTCATTTGCTATATCCCACAATCATTGGGCTTTGTTTTAAAAATATTTCTGTCCACTATACCACTATTTTAGAAAGATAATAAAAGGAAATTGGCAAATCAAACGCAAAAGATTGTTTTTAAACTTTTTCTGAAAAAATACGGAAAGCAGAAACTTAGTGATTGTAAAATTAGTTAACATTGTACTTGTGTGGGATTGTATTCTGTGTGGGTATATAAACTCATTATTAAAGATTTAGTTTTATTGAAAATAAGTAATCATAGCTTACTTTCATTCTCAAGGTTTTGAGTAAATTTGAAACATGAGATTGATAAACAATTGCAAATTATCATGATACAATATTTGAATTCTGGTTTTTGAGCGTTACAAGATCCATGGACGTACAATATTTTTTCAAAATGTAGAGCTAATACAGATCAGTAAAAATAATATGAAACCTGAAAAGTAATCGAAATTGGATATGCAGTACATTTGCATTAAATTATCTATGTATTAATCATGAAACTATCAATTCAAATTTCATGGCATAGTCTGTTATCGAAATGTATCCTAAAAGTTATAGAAACTTATTGCATTGGATATATTTTTTATTAAATTTTTCTTCTTAAAACTGTCATGACAAAGTATTTTATTTCTGAAATAATTCAAGCGCTGAATCTTTATTTATTAGGATGACTCTTGGTTTATCATATCATTTTTGTATCATATCTGTTAAAACTCTGGCAGCCAATAAACAACCAAGCTTTTCCTTATAATATTTCAAATTAGTCTTCAAGTTTCTCTACACTATAGTGTATAGGGGGTAAGCAATAGCAGTGAAATCAGCTTTGATTTAAAATGCCTAGAAAAGTGGATATCTTTTAAAAAGTCAATTCTTGAAAATTCTTATTTTTTGTATTTGAAAGGTTCCAGATGTCAGATATTCCCTGGTGAGATACTGATACATATCAATCAACGTGTTTTTGATTCTTAAAAATATTTCAGTTACATAATTTATTTTAAACATGTTTATTTATTTTAAATATATTTATTAATTTATTCCATTTGATTGCATTTAGAAGATAAAGTAATTTTATTTGAAAAAAATTTAGAATTTTATTTCTTTTTTAGGTTTTTTTGTGCCGTTTCTACAAAATATGTACCTGCACCTCTAGATACTTTAAGTGAGAAAGATAACTAACAACTTATTTAGGTTCATTAAACTTTTCGAAACGTAAAATTCAACTGAAAAATTCGACTGTTACTGGAAATACTTTATTCGCTACTCAAGACATTTTCGATGTTCACTACAATCAACTCTCATGACATTAGTCACTATGCGTGTTATCTAACAACTACTTGCACATGTCCTTTCCTCTTGCAAGGTGTGCTGTGTATTCCGAATTGAATAAACACATAGAATTTATTCTGAGAAAGAAGTAATTCAATCAAGAAAGCCTTTCAGTACTGCTAAAGAAATATTATTAAAAATAAAGTTCAGTACGCTAATAATAAAAGGAATGCTTTGTAAAAGGACATTATATGTTTTCATAACGTATAACACTTCTATACAGTATATATCCTTTAGAGATAAAGAGTGAAAACATCTCTAGTGCATTTCTCTAAGCATAAGTGTATTCGTTATTAGTAGAAAGGACTACTTTCAACGGTTGGTAATTAACGGAAATTAACGTCAATTAAAAAGTAATGAATTAAATTTCAAGACGAACAAACAAACTAAGAACTAATTTATTGTTTCTTAAGTTAAAAATCGAAATAAAACTTGATTAATAACTAATGAATTTGCAAAAAAAAATGTTATAAAATCTTTTTGATTATTTTAACTGCTGATGGGAAAGAATCCGTGACATGTTTTCCTATTTTGCAGGCCATCAACTCAGTAAAGGTTCTGCTTGTATTTGATTATTTTTATTTAGATATTCTTCTTCATCGACTTCTTAATACTAGAACAAATGAATAAATATGCTTAATATAGTTTGTAAACTAAGTTCTTAACATTTTTATTACCATGCTCTAATAGGTATTTCTATACTTCCGTATTAATTCATTTTATGATTCAAGGCAATCTAACGAACTAGGAATTATTTATTATTAGTTAATCAAAGGAAGCTATATTAAAATTGATTAGTAACTACCGAATTAGTAAGAAAGTAATAAAAATTTCCTATAAAATTACTTATTACTATAATTTTTTTAAATCTCTTTTAATTAAATAATGAGAAAAACATGACATGTTTCCACATTTTAACAGCCAACAATCTAGAAAGAAATCTGCTTGTTCTTAATTAACATTTGTACACATTTCCTCATCAACTGCTTAATACTAGAACAATTGAACAGATATGCTTTGCATATATATTTTTTTATCAATTTTTTAAACTTTTTATCGCTATGCTGTAATAGATATCTTTCTGATTTATATTTTGGAATTCAATTTTATTTCCTCCTCGTTTTAAAATAAAATGGTTTTAATTTTACGACATCCAGACATGCCGATATTACATATTAGTTTCTAATGAACTGCAGTATGTCAATAATTCTGTGAATTTCCTGTTTCATAGTGCATTTCCTCTATTGTATCGGTTTATGAGTCAATATGATGGTTTAGTTCAACTGTGACGAGAAAAGCAAATATAAAATCATTAAAATGATTTAGTTGAATGAAAACAAATACTCTTATTAAAACTGCTGAATAATGAAGAATATATAAATAATATGAAAAGTATAAACAAGTAATTGTTTCTTTAATAATTTTATAATTTTCAAGGTAAAAATTTTCAGATTAAGCATTTTATACCTAGTTAAATAAAGAATAAAGCATTTCTGATTTCACTTTACTTGAATAGAAGCAGGAAATGCTTTTATACAAAATTTATTAAATTAAAGCATCGAGCTCAGATTTTAATTTGATCGCAATTTTTTAAACATTTTCGTTCTTAGTCTATTTTTGGTTAAATAAAACTTCGCAAACTTCAAAAACGTGTCCTTGCTTAAGTATATATTTGCATAAAAAATAGACATGCGAAGTGAGCTATTAATTAATAATAAATGTAAAAATATATTTTAATTCGTCTGTTGGTAAAATGTGAAGGAAATGTGTGTATCAATTTTTTTTAAAACTTTTTTCATGCGTATAATGTTAAAGAATCAGAAAATAAGAATTTTCCTCTTTTTTACAATTATTGGCTTAAGGAGTCCTTATTTTAGCGAAAAAAATTAACTGAGAGCAAATTAAGTCCTCAAGCATTGACATATTTGACCTGTAGACCGAATAAAATGTTTTCGGGTTTTTTTTATCTATAATTAGGACAAATCAACAATAAATTTAAAAGGCAAAATCACTTGAATGTGCTAAAATATCCCATCTGTCTTTTATGTTCATTTAAGGGTAACAATGACAATGAATTTAGTTATATCTATGTCCAATTTTGAAGCAGCACGAAAGCTATTTTAGATTTAGTGATTTTGGACTATGGTGAGATGAAGATATTCCCTACACTAGCACCTTTTCCCAAACTTCTACGTCATATTAGAAGGACGAAATGCGTCAGATTTAGTGTTCATCAGACTCCTACATTTGATAGTTTTTTTGGTGGAATTTTGATTTTGAGCATACAGAACTTTGGCAGTGAACTGTGACCTTATCACTAGCCGCCGGGATTTTGTGATATAACTCTAAATGTCTATATAGGATGTCTCATTTGATTAGTATGCTAAATAAATTTGAAATTCAAAAATTTAATAAGAGTATGGTTGTGATTGTAGACAGTATATTACCATTATACCAACCCTTATTATGTTCCTAATCGAACTGCAGGTAATATTCTTGCTGATTAATAAGGCAATCCCCAACAGATTTC
Organism: Argiope aurantia; assembly: GCA_026543865.1. NCBI lineage: Eukaryota > Metazoa > Arthropoda > Arachnida > Araneae > Araneidae > Argiope > Argiope aurantia. The sequence goes on from JAPMOR010114731.1 coordinate 310,933, forward strand.
AATTTAAAACTTGCAATCAATGCAATCAAGCTTTGTGCTTATGAAATAAATAAAAAATGGGATTGGATTTCCCTTCTCTTTATGGTATATTTTTATCATACGACACATCTATGTTCAGCTTCATTATATGGTGAAAGAAACTGAGAATGCAATTTGGTACATTATTCGCATTGAGACAACTTGGTATATTATTCGCATAAACACATATAGACATTCAGACTACCTTCCTAATGATTGATTTATCCAGACGTTTTGCAAATCTACAAGCTTGGTGAAAAGATCCCATAGAAGATTTCATAAGTCTTCTTCATTCCATTGCTGAATTATCGTGTTCGTAATAAGATATATAGACAAAATTCTTTATAAATGCATTTTTTTAGATTCGAAGAAAACTAAAATCTCGTGATTAATTTTTTCTTTTTTTTTGCAATCATAGTACTTTCTTGTTCAATTTCGTATTCCAAAAACTTTATCGAGTGTTTATTAGAATTAATCTGCACGATCATTCTTACAAACATTGCCGAATAGGAAGCTCATAGCATTACAGAAGGACAAAAAATATCTATAAATAGGTTTCAACATTTATAGGAAACCATCCAATTTTTTTTAAAAAAATCTTTTGGAAAAATATTATAGTTTAAAACATTTCTTAATAATAAAACCTGCTTAGTGATTAACAAGAAAACGAATATATCAGGATATTTTTTGTTGGTAATCCAACAAACTGGTGTCTAGAATGGAGGAATAATTCTCTTCAAAGCCCCCAAAATAAAAAAAGCCTACAAATTATCGAATACGAAATTCGGACACCTGATTCATAGTAATTGCAATGAAGTGGAAAATTCAAAATTTATCATTTCAAGGAAAATTCGTATGAACTGTGAAGTGGTTATGATGATCTTTCACCTAATTTTTGACAGACAAGCTATGCTAATTCCTGTTTTCTGAACTTAACCAATTTGCCCTTGCATGATACCTGCATTCAATCAACTATTTCTGGTTTAGTTACATTAACGTCCCGTTTTAAAGCAACACTAGGGCTATTTTGGGACGGACCTTGTAATTTTGAACAGCGGTCAGATGATGAAGACGAAACCTGAGCTGGTACCCCCGGTCCACACCACGCCACAGTAGCGAGAGGACATCTGGCCACGACGCTTAACGTGCACCAGACCCACTTACACGACGGTTCTTCGGTGGAACTGGGTCTCGAACCTGGAGCCCTCCGGTTCCGAAGCTGAGACCTTACCACCAGGCCACAGCGGGCCCAATCATTTCTGATTATGAAATAAAGTTAAGATTTTCATTTTTGTATGAAATTATAACTACACGTTATAATTTTTTATACCTAGTGTAATAAATATATCTTTTATACCTTCTGTAATATTGTCTGCAAATAAAGCTATTGGTATATATCTAGTCTGTGTTTTAATTCCTGTGTAACATCTTGTTAATCACTAAAAATTGTCACTTTGAGCAACAATATGTTTGAAAAAATTCAAAACTTACTGGCCAAATATTTGTTTTAAAATAAAGAAAAACAATGCAATAATAGTTGTATTGTAAAGGATAAATTTAAATACAGCACTCAAGTAATATAGCAATTGCTAAAATAATCTATTTAGATGTTAACATTTTCAAAAAATATGTCAGCTAGATCACCTGAGGAATCGTTTATACTTTACGTATAAAATATCCTTTATCTTCAGATTTAATCTGAAAAGAATAATTGAGAATTTACAGCAGTTTTAATAATAAGGGTCTTGTTCAAGATTAAAATTGCAATGAATAATTAAATAAAATCACGCAAAGAAAATTTTATTTGCATTTCAGAACACTGCCTTTTAATTAGATTTTTCTATTGACTCAAGTAAACTATTTTTTTGCCCCTTTTTATTTGCTTTTTAAATTTTTAAATTTTTACAAATTTTACAAACGAACCTGCCCCCCCCCAAAAAAAAATCATAAACTGACTGTGAAAATAAAGTTCGAAAGGCGTTTACTTCTTCCTTTCAAAGACATTTCTTCTCTTCGCGAATGAAAACTACAAATATTCGTAAAGCTCATAATGGATTACGAAGGAACCATTATCAGTATTACGAATTTACACATGATTATTTTATTGATTAATCATGAACTATCTTATTTCAGTAGCCATGAAAATTCATATGCTTTAGGAGAAGATGCTATTATAGAGTTGTATATAAATAGTAATTAATTTCGCTACAAGAGTGGTTGAGCCAATTCACAAACGCTGCATATTTCTTTTTGCGCAAGATATTACACGATATCAACACTCCTTTGTTCTCTATTCTGAATGTGCAATACATAAAGATATTGTAGTGAATTTTGTGCTATTAGTATACAAATAACCATCAAAAATAGATCGAGATTATATGTAAAATTGATGAGAAATTATCAGGGTCAGTAAGGTCTTTCTTCCTGCAGTAATTTGATCTGTATTTAATTTAATATTTACTTTTTGAATTCACTTGCATTTTTAGGAATTGTTTAAAGAACATTCGAATTTTGAATATTCCTTTTGATATTAGGATACTCACATATTTTGTTTTTTAAACAAATTTACAAATAAATCCCATTAAAATTTAAACTGTCTGTGCTCTTCAAAATAAATGTACATGCATGAATACATAAGCAAATATGCCAATATGAGGGTTACAAAAGTTTTCGTAGAAGTAAGTTTCCTTTACAGAATTAGCTATTGTTTTGTTTATTCACAAGACCTGCATATTCATTTTTGCAGGTCTTGTGAATATCAGCACGGCGTTGTTCTCTATTCTGAATGCTATGCATTATCATAAAGATATTATAGGGTATCTTGTGCTATTAGTGTACAAATAACGATAAAAAATAAAACAAGATTTTATGCAAAAATGATGAGAAACTGCCAAGAATAGAAAGATGAATATGCCATTCTTTCTGCAGCTACTTTGATCAATATACAGCTTAATATTTAATTTTTGAATTCAGTTGCATTTTTAGGAATTGCTTAAAGAACATTGAAATTTTGATTATTATTTCTGATATAAGGATACTCGCATATTTTGATTTCTTAACTAATTCACGAATAACTTCAATTAAAATTTAAATCATCGGTGCTCGTCAAAATAAATTCACATGCATGAATACATAAGCAAATATGCCAATATGAGGAACGTTACAAAAGTTTTCATAGAGGTAAGTTAACTTAGTACAATTAGCTATTGTTTCGATCTTAACAAATTTATTTCCGTTACGAGATAATAACGAAACCAAATGAAAGTAGTACTAAAATTTATACCTCCATAACTTTAATGAAAACCTTGTAACAAATATTTCAGGTTTATTGTGTATGCGTTATCTGGCAACTGATGATTCTCCTGTTTAAACTATACCTGCTAAACTTGCTGAAAGCGAAATTGAAAAACAGAATCATTAAACGTTTCAATTGTTCCATACACCCACATGTTCAAATTCACTTTTGTTCAAATAAATCACAATTGTAAGAGAAACCAGCAAACCGAGAACTGTTCAAATTTCTTTTACATTGTGAAATCCAAAACCAATCGTTATTTTGATTGTACGTAAATTAGGGTTTTAAGTAAAGCAAAAATATTTTTAAATAAAGAGCCGTTTTTCTTCTTAGTAAATTCGGTCTTAAGGTTTTAGTTGTTGACAAAAAAATGTTAATATGAAATTTTGATTCTATTTAAACAATATCTAATGGTAAAAATACATTATGAAAAAAAAATATATCTATTCATTAAAAAAATCGAAACCATTAGGTTTAGGAATTTTGCTTGATAAAGTAGATGAAATCATACATTTTAGAAATAATTCTATATGCAAGGATATTTAATTCAATTTAAGTTGTCATTGTTAACAAAGAAATAGTTCAAATGAATCCGACAGAGTTTACATTTAACAGCCTCCCCCTTTATATCTTACAAGACCTATAACTTATTAAAAAACTCTTACATATGACTTAATTTATCTGAACTAAGCAGGTAACTTGAAGTATCCTTGACTTGTTCTAGAATAGAAAATAAAATTTCCATAACGAGCTTTCAATTTTTTAAGCAGATTTTTAAGATTTATGTGTAAATTCATATCATTTTACCTTTTTGTTTTTATTTACTTTCCTACAATGCTATCAGGATACATAAAAACTTCAAACGATGAAATCAATTTTAAATGATGAAATTAATAATTAACATAGTAATGATTTGACTTTTTTTGCCCGGAAATGTTATTCCGAAAAGATCAGCGGTGCGCAAATGCTACGCAATAATACTATGCAGCAAAAAGATGAACAAAACGTTTTGCAATATTTTTCAGTAAGCTCTTAACTTTTTTTAAAACATAATTGTGTTTTGGTCTCAGCCATTAGCTAAACAAAGCAATGCAGAGTTGAAAGGGAATATTCAGGCAAGCAATTAGTTCTGTTAGTTTAAATTATTTAAATATTGATGAAATAATTCTTAATATGAAAGCTATTTTAATTGATTATTTTTAAAACATCGCTACATACCTTAATTACCTTTTCGACAACTAATAATGCTATAAATTCATATTTCCATTATACCCATAAAAATGCAGAGTTCTAATTTTATTTTGGGATTAAATGCAATATTAGAGAAGAAAAAAGGATACGACCTTCCAACGTAGCAAAAGGCAGCAGACAGGTGTTACACACACTTAAATTTTCTATGTGATTGTTACGCCACAAACGTTGGAAAGAAATGAAGTGTAAAATAATAAGAATAATAAAGGAAAACGTAAATTTCAATTGCAATTGGAATTTTGTTATCAGTTTTGCATATTTATTGTTTTTAAATCAATTGGTGTGATATTATTTTAATATTCTGAAACCAGATAATTTTTAGTCACTGCCAAAATTTCCTTTTTATTTTATTCTTATCTAACAAAAGGATACTGTTACCGTTATATCAGTGACTTAAGAAAGAATGGTTTGGAACATAGTTACGACATCTTAATAGCGCACATATGTTGTACTATGTTGCATGATATTGAACAATACTCGCAATATTGTATAATATTGAATAATATTATATAATATCATTCGATATTGTGCAAAATGCTCTGCTGCCTGGATAGCACATTATTTTAAAAAAACAATTTAATAAATGTATTAAAAATTATAAAAACAAAAATATAAAAATTGATGCAATATTTGACATTTATAAAAAAAAAGTTATAAGAAATGCTATATTATGAAATTTTTTAAAGTATAAAATGATTTTTTTTTGTTGTTTTATTTAAGCAGAGTAATTACATCATAATTTTCAGCCTAATAGAGGTTCGAAATTTTAGAAACGGGCTGATCCTAAACTATATCCTTTTCTTAGATTATTTGATAATACTAGGGTTAGGTTCACAGAGAACAGATGCAGTGATGACGTCAGATTAGGAGCACGCTCCTTTGTTCCAGTTCTACGCTACTGAATAAAAGAATTCTTTGAAAATTCTTTTAGAAGCAGAAAAAAATCTTCTGAGTCAGATTTTGATGTTGAAACGTTGTTAATAAGTCACACATTATGAAACAAAAATCTAGGGTATTTAATTGAAAATTCTGACAAAACTCAATGATCTAACTTTCTGATACGGTGTCTATGTAAGGAATGATAAAATAATTATGTCTATACTTCTAAACTAAGAGAAAAAACTATATCCAAGTTAAATAGTAGACGATTATTAAGGAAGAGAATGATTGGTTTTATTTGCGATTAATAAGATACGTAAATATCTAAAGTTTATTTTCGGGTATTCTGAGACATCAGTCACTTTTACTTTATAGGTGATGATACAATCTCATCTGACAGCTAAATTAATGCTGAAACAACTTTTTGTTCCAAAAAATATTTTATGGGAATAGTAAGCAATCCAACTTTCAATTTATGAGAATAATCGATCTCGCTGAAATACCAAGAACAAATTAGAGCATTTGCGATGTTAAAGGTAACTTTCCTTTTGCATTTGAAAATCCAAATTTGCTTAGCATCAGGAACTTTCGGAAATGAATGAAAAGTTTTATCGTCCTAATTACTTGAATGCATCGAACATCTGACAACAGCACAACAAGCGTTGTTTCTGCTTAAAATATTTCGTAAAACTCTGACATTTGATTCTGAAAAGAGCCGTTTTCAGTTTTCGAACCTATGGAAAACTCAAAAATATCTCCTTAGCAAATCAAGTAATCTCTAAAAGTCGACTCCAAACATAAATGAAGTCCAAAAGATTATATTATTTATTTTCATTCATTTAAAATTCCTATTAAACATGAGAAAAAACAAATAGTATTTTAAAGAAACGAATCAATTATTTGTATTTGTTGTAAATTTAACTAAAAGAGAACCAGGAATAATTTTCATTAAAAATGAAATTACATTGTGGGGAATTTATAAGCAAAAATATATTTAAAATAAGTGCAGTTTTGTAGTGTAAAAGGATAAGTATACAGTAACGGACCATTAATCGGATATTTCCACCGATACATTCAGATGAAATAAATTTATTTCTTTAATTCAAAACCACGTGAAATAGAGGTCAGTTTTGGAATTTGTACCAAAGTGACATAATACGCGGAAAGACTTTTGAGCATTTTGTTTGTGGGCCCAACCTGATGTCTGATGTGTCATAAAATACAGATCCATTTTGATATTCTTAACAGATTTATAAGCGTGCAAGCTTTGGGGAGAAGACAAAGTTAAAAGGCAATGAATGGAATGTTAAGTATTTATTTATTTTCATATCTCAATATTCATAAATCTTTCACACATTGATAATGGTTTCAACTCATGATCACGTGACAAGGGTCAAATGCGTATCCTAATTTAATTTTCCACAGTGCATTTTATATAAGGGAAGAGCGCCAAGCATCTCAGCAGAGCCTTAAGGTGTTAAGTCATACATAGTAAAACGACACATAAATCAATTCCGCTATTCTTAATATTATTTGGTGTGCAAGAAGTTGAAACCAGATTTTGTTTCTTTAAAATAAACAATGCATAATTGATTTTGAAAAAAAGCATATAAATAGGCAAAATTGGTGATGAAACTGATCAGATGGATGGATTTCCATTCTCTCTTTGTTTATTATGACTGTAAAAACTTCCTTTTAGCGATAATACTGAAACCATATGAAAGAATTTTGTGCCATAACAGCTTAAAAGGAACCTTGTGTCTAATTTTCCGAAGTGCTCATTATCAGGCAAATGAGCCGACGCCGTTATGTGGGCGAAGATTGGCACACATACGTAATATTTTCTTACAAAAGTCCAGTTTTGTCCGGTTTGTCCATGAGACCGAAATACGATGTCACTGAAGAAATGCTCTTTTGTGTCCTGTAATTTCCTGGGCGACCCGCCTTTAACACGCAGGTCGTTTCTGCTTGATGGAATATTAGGCTCAAGGTTGCACCGAGACCGAAGACGTATCTCATTTTGTTTTTCGCGTGTTTGGTACTTATAGCTAATAAAACAGAGAAGTGAAATATGTAGGAAAGTAAAGTGATCTACGCAAGGACATGATACGGTTCCCAAACTTGTGATATCGGAACCCTTCCTGTACGGATGAGTGAAAACAATATGACTTGCTTTTTAGATCTGGCACAGGGAGAGTTGCAAATTCAGCGATACCTGCTGCAATTATGGACTAATAATTCACACAACAGTGACAGTGAAAGCCCTTCTTAGAAATGACACACTTACAAGAGACGCGTTGCCATCAAACATCTGAATGATCTCAAACACCGCAGGTGTTTAGGGTCCCGATTTTGGCTGTGTACTTACTACTCAAGAGATGTCGTTTGTTTCCGGAACGGCATCTGTTCGAGTGAAAGGTTGAGTGGTTATTTAGTTGAAACTCTAGTAAGAAGATGAAAGGGAAGGGAAAAATGGAAATATAGTTTTTAAGGGCATGAACAATGAAAGCATAAAAGTAGGAAAGATTCGTTTCACAACAAATGTTCATAAATTATGGCTTTGGTAAGAAGTGAATTGAAAAATGACAATAAAAGACTACTTATGGATTTAGAATATCAAATATTGACGGAAAATATTTCTTTTTTTTTATCTTTAATATTTATTTCCTCTTTTTAATGATCTTTTAATTTTTTTTTATTCCGAGACTGACAAGATTATTGATGTATATTTAAATATCTTGTATAAGTTATAATAATTCGGAAAGAATAAAACCATTTTGTGAAGAGAACGAATTGTAATATGTTCAGTTGTAATTCAATTGTTATTTAATTTATGAAAAAAAGCTGCTAAAGTTCTTTTAAACTATCATTTGTTCTTTTATTCTTTAAAAATTAACCATTAATAAGATAAATTAATTTGATGTTTTATAGAATTTTTTAAAAATTCAGTTGCATATGCTAGTGCATCCTCTACTGTTTTTTTGATTTTAAGCCTGTTTCCTTTATACGAAAGTTTACTTTAATATTACAAATATGACGTTGAAAATAATAATAATTTTATTTGTATTTTCAGCTAAATGTGAAAAATCTGCTTTACAAGTAACCAAAGGGTTGTCTTATTGAATAATGCAGTTTTAATATTATCATTTATGTCACTTTTTTACATTCATTATACCATTTTAACTTAATGCAAGTTTTTCTAAGACACAAAACCTTTCACTTGATCTGTATATAAAACAAATATCAAGCAGGCATATATATCCAAAATTTACGAGAAATAAATCTGAAGCTCATAATTCATGTTTTATAAAGTTTGCAATCACAAAATCTGACGACTGTTTTCAAGATTTTCTTCTAAGATTTCTTCTAAAGATTTTAAAATCATACCACCACTGAAATTCATCGATTTACAAATTCATAAACAACACACAAATATCTAAGTATTCTAATCAAAAGGTTCTTTTTGAGAACAATATTTATTTAAAATTGTAGGAGGTTTGTAAAACGTAAATAACGAATGCTGACTTTAATTAGTAAAACAATCTTTCTTCCGAACCTTAGAAATTCACTTTTGGTGAAATATATATAAAAAATTATTAACATGTATGAACAAAAAATATTGACATCTTTTTGCTTTCTCTACTAATTGTAAAATACTTATTTACATTAAATATAACTTTCAAATATTCATAAGTATAGGGCCAATATTTTTGTATTTTAAATCAAATTATATAAAATATATTAGATTTTGTTACTATATTTTGCCTGTTTAGAATTTTCTGATGCATTAATATTGATCTTATGATTATTTCCCGAATGACACTTCATATAGCAACGTTCTTACACTTTTTATTGCATTTAAAGATGGAAAATGCCTGTTTTATTACTACTATTATTATTATTATTTTATCAAAAGTCGTCCAAATCTGGAGTAAATGAGTCTTAGTCATAATGTGAATTCATTAATTAGATTTTTTTTTTTAAAAAAAGTTAACTTTTATACAAAATCTTAAAATGCATAATAAAATAGAGAGAGAGAGACAGCATTATTATCTCGGAAAGAGATAAACAAGAGCTTTAAATCTGTAACAAACCAAAAGTGAGCATGAGCTAAGGTCGAATGACAGCTGATACCGTCAGAAAGTTTTACTCCGTATATTTATCGAATCATCCGATTATGAAACATGAGTGATCAAGAAATGTGAATTAGTCTGAAATTGCGTTCCTGCTCCTTTTTGAAAGAAATTAAGAAATATTACGTATTTTGCAATATCATGTCTTGCTCACTGAAAGACGATTCCTAATTATGATCGCAATTTTTTTCTTAATTTTTCTTACTAATTAGTTCCATACTAAAATTGAATTAATTCTTTAAATAGTTTTTTAAATTAATTTCAGAATTTTAATTGGTTTCTTCAATTAATCAATCGATTTTATATTTATTTTTTTAATAATTTAATTTCGTTAAAAAATATATTTACCTTCTTCCCCCCCCCTCCTTTTTAATTAGTTTTTCAAATTTCATTTTTTTGGCAGAAGCGAAAACCAATTTCAAGGGGGAAAATTTCTTTTATTTTCAAAACCGAATAACGAATAACACTTTTTTAAATTTAGAGTGCTTAACTTACGATTTCTTGATGTATTAGGGTTAGATTAGACATTCTCTCTTAATAAAATTCAAAAATAATGTCTCCCGATAATTTAAGTTTTTTTTTTCGGCTGTAAAAAAGCCTGCTTGCCAATTAGACTGGATATCAGGAATGATTATAGATATCAGTAATACTAGATGGCGTTATGTATTCTGATGATAACTAGGTGTGTTCCAAAACTGGCGTTACACGATAAAAAGTTCATAATTAAAAATAATAGAATTTAAAAGCTTTCAAAGGACTTGTCATTCAAAAAAATCTTTCATACACATGTGTACTAGATGCAAAAGAAGTTAAAGACAGCCAAAGAAAGTAAAAAATTCGGAACAAAAAATAAAGGATCAGGCTTAAAAAGGAAACGTGGAGAAGGCCCAGATGGCTCAAGCAGAAGAGCCTACATGATATTCCACTGTAACAGTATCATTTAAACATAATTAGTAAATAATAAGATTTACCGAAGATAGGCAATTTAAATTTAGAAAGAAGAAAAAGGAAATAATATGTATAACAGCTGCATTATATTGTATGGCGTTATGTATAACAACATTCGTTATTTGGTGGCTGTGCCTCGTCTTCGAGACCAGAGTGTCAACCTGGGTTAGCATCCGGATCCATCAAACATTCGTCTTGTACTCAAGCATTGTACACGAAAAATTAGTCAAGCTTTTTCTAATGGATATGGAGATTAAAGATGAAGAGGGGATGCCGGCAAGGTTACTGTCCGGTTTATTTCGTGAAAAATCATAGGGTCGTTATAATAAAGCTAGCTAATAATTAAATTCGTGGATGAACCTCGATTGAAGGAGTTTAGACGATTCATTAAGCCACCCACTGTAATCTTCGACGAGCTTTGATAAATATTTGCATTATCTTTTACAGATTTATAAAAATTATCCTACCAGAAATGAAATGGTCTGTACAAAGATGCAAATTATATAAATGAGCTGAAATTCTGCAAAACAGAATATAGATATATATATATATATATATATATATATATATATATATATA
>JAPMOR010114731.1:322135-379532 GCA_026543865.1 Argiope aurantia
AGATAAAGAAGCTGTTAAACAACATTAACTGTATTTCTGTAAAAATAGACAAATTTTGAAAACTTACACAGTAAAAATTTATTAAAACTAAAATTTTCCACAGCAATAGACGATAAATTTTAAAAAAAGACAACAACTTGATGTCATCGATTACTTTCTAAGTAACCATTATCAAATTATATTATATATAGAGTTAATGTTGCACAAAAAAACGATTCATTGATCAAAAATATTTTAACAAATAGTTTGTTTATCTAATTCAGGATTAGATTATTTGCCTGCAAGGAATATATATATATAACTTCATACGATGTTAATTTAATGAAAATTATAATAGTAATAATAACTTTTCAAACGATTTTTTTTTACGTATTTTTATTTAACTTGTCTTGTTTGTGAAAATGAAATTTTGTAATCGATTTTTAATTCAATCTCTGATGTTCTAGATTTTTGAGATTTTGTACACTTGAATGTTTTGATGAAAATGTTTTAATATAATATTTTTAGAACTTAGTAATTAGTAAATCGATTGATTTAGTTCAATCTTGATTCCATAAAAATTGTGCCTCATGAAAGGAATAAGTGAAATAATTGATTTCTAGATTCAATAATATGTTGCACTGAATTTTAAATTAAAGACAAAAAAAGTTGGATGTTATTAAAACAAAAAATTCTTATTTCTTGGAATATATTAAAATTAAGAAGTAGGAATAGTTTAGTAATAAAGTATGTTTCTAAAGACTGCTTTTTATGATTTGAAACAATATAAGGTGCAAAATTTAGTGCACACGTGTTAATATACTAATTGATAAATGAATGAAAATGATTGATGAAAGAATATTTAATCTTTCTATTTTATCATTTATTATTTTATATTGTATTATTATATATTTGTACAAATTAAAAAGCCTTTCCATTTTATGAAAGAAATTATTTTGTTCTTATATGTAATAAATTTTTAAATGCTTAGATTTGTGTGTAACTTATATAACATATGAATTTTAAAATATAATTTTTTTCAAAATTAGATTAAATCTTCTGACACAAAAGAAAAAAAATTTTCGAAGGGAAAAAAAAAAACACTTTGAAAACAAAATATGGAATTCTTATTATTCTTATTATATATTCTTATATATAGTATTTTATCAGTTATTTTAACCACATTGCTTCTTCATAGAAAGATCTATGCTTTTAATGAAGCTGATTTAAATCAGGAAAAGTAGATAAAATTGAAATTTAAAATTTCATACATGCAACTGATTATACAGAGAGTCACGGAAAAGTTGTTTGTAGATTTAAAGGAAATTCAGAAATAAGGATCAAAACATTTTTGAAAAACATTGTATCTAAAACACAAAAAATAGACGAGGAGATCGCTACAAAGGGGTTTTTGTTATTTAATCAAATAAAAAACGATTACACACGGTGTAATGTAAAGCATAGATTTAGCGAATTCAAAAAAAAAATCTGCAGCTAATTTTACTACAAAAAATGAATCAGTTTTTACAATTTTGTTAGAATTACTTAAAATTATGATAATGGAGGACAACAGATTGAGAAATAAACAATACTTCTATAAAAGCGAGTCCCTTTCCGTATACTCAAGGTAATTTGTTAACTAAACTAATTTCTTGACGTTACCATTCCTTGGGTGAAATTCAAATTTATTTGAGTTAATTTTTCCCATGCTCTTCATTTTTTTTCCCTGACATGCAGTTATTTTAAGATTTAGAACACTCCAAAAGTCACGGTTTTCGGATCGAGATTTGCTTAGTTGTCACTAAAAACTACTTTTTATACGTTCATCGCGTCATCTGCTTTTTATTTACAGCTTAAATATTTTTGTACTTATAAAGTTCCCTTAGATCTATCTGATATGATAACTAAATGGAGACTGTAATGCCTTGTAACCCATTTGACTGAAAGTCACGAAATAAGAAAGAAGCAGAAAGCGCAGATTACGAGGGATCAAAAAACAACAACAAACCACTTTTTAAGAGATTGAGCGTGACTTGTGTGTTTTGAAAATCACGATGAAAATCAAAGAAGTTTCTTCATGTGATAAAGAAGATCTCAGAACAGAGGTAAAACGATAAATGAGGTCAAGTTAAAGTAGATTAATTAAAAGCACGAAAACCAAAATTTTTTATGAATAGTCTTAATTAAGTAGCGCAATATGAGAAACCTTCGAATACTTGAAAGTAACAACCTGACAACTTAATCTTATCTTGAAATTTGCAGAATTGTACAAGAAAACTAATTATCTGCCTTATTTTCTTTTTTCTTTACTTTTCTTGCTAACGAAGTACACAAAAAGAAAATATTGCAATCGTCAGAAAAATTCGTCCTCGAATTTTTAATGAATTTCTACTTTTTACACATCTGCACGCGTGAAAAAAAAAGTTTTTAGAACTCATGATTGTCTGTGTGTTTCTCAGTCCGCCTCTTTGTGAACAAGGTATGAATCCAATATGGAACAAGCAAAACAAAGAAATTTAAAATTATCTACATTAATTTTCTTTTACCTCTTTATCTTTACCATCTTGCTTATGAAGTACGCAAAGAGAAAAAATTGCAATCATCCGAAAAATTCATCCTCGAATTTCAAAAACCAAATGTGCGATGTTATTTTACACATTTATAAAAAAAAAAAAAACCAGAACTTATGGATATCTATGTGTTTGTCAGCCTATCTGTCTGTGAAGAACCGGAGAACTCAATAGAAGAACCAACTTAATTAAAGAAATTTGCGTGATCTTAATACTAAAATTGTAGACGTATCAAATTTTGGGCAAAATTCGGTAAAGGAAAGTCTACTAGTCCGTCTATATGTATATAAACTTGATTATTCAAGAACGCAATTAACTAGATAGATTAAATTTGGTATGTGCGTGTATCGATAGGACTATAAATTTTCTCAAATTTTGTATTTAATCTGTCTGAGAGGGATTGTCTGTCGGCTTGTATTCGTGTAAATATGAGCATGATAATTCAAAAAGGCAACTAACCAGAGAGATAAATTTCAGTATGGGACATTTGTTGACACATTTTTACCAAATTGATTAACAAGAAGAGGTACGCTATTTTTCCTAATGGTAACTGCATTTACTTCATTACGCATGAACACATCTTCTTACAAAATTATAAACAAAACTTCTTACAAAATTATATAACAAAACTATTTTCCTATATTCAACCCATTTTATGCATTTGATAGTTATCTTAATTAATGTAAACTCTCGTTTCATGACATTTCACTGATTCCTTGATGTATTATTTTGAAATTCTCTATACTTGTATGTTGTTGATGAAAATAATCTATTTTAATACGTTAACTGCTTCTGACGCAGTTTGATTCCTGTCTGTGATTCATACTTGTTATTTAATTAGATGATACCTTCTTTACTATTGATAAAAATAGTACTGAAAGGTTCCTCTCGATTAGAAAATACTACGAAATCTAAAGCATGCGTGATAACAGTGGACATACTAACAATTTCAGAACTTCATTATAAATTAAACCATTAATTTAATTAAATTTTAATTTCCTACGAGTGGCTCCATCTGGTATTGAATCTGATAGAGGGTATGAAAAAAAAATTGATTTCAAGATTTCATTATGTTTATAATAATGAACTATAAATTAAAGACAAAAAAGTAGGAGACATTTAAAATAAAATATCTTCGAATAGTGTACTGTAAAAATGTGTTTTAGAGCTGTTTTTACATACTTTATGTATTTAATTTCCTGAACACAATTTCTTTAGATCAAGTCATATAGAAGGATCAAATATACTTAGGATATCAAAGAAAGTGTACACTCCTAGGAATGAAGTAATAAAATAAGATAAATTATAGTAATAGAAAGGTTTCAGAAAGTATCTTTATCCTAATTTGAAAAACACAAAAACTTTATTAATGAAAAAAAAATTCTTCAGATAAGAACTTCAACTTCTTAGTCTCTCTTTATTCGTTATTAAAGCATAATAGTGAAAGAAATGCCAATGACGCAGAGAAAAATGTGAAAAATTTCAAAAGCATAATTTTTCAGGTTGTGTGAAGAAAAGAGTATAATGCGCAGACACAATGGAGGAAGAAATATTTATTTCCTAAAAACAATACGATGAGCTGAGACTGAAGAATAAAAATGTACTGAACCTGAGTCACTGACTTATTTCAGCACGTTACGCGCAGCTTACGAATTCGACGTAAGTTAAAAGAAATAACATAATAACTGTGTTTACCCTAGTTGAGTTATTGTTACTGAAAGGGAAAATAAAATTTTGTTCAAGCCATCTGTCTAAAAAAATATTGTTAAATTTCTTTTTAAACTAATTTTTATAATAATATTTGAACATGTGTCAATTCAGATACATCAGTCGTTTTAAAGCAAATTTAATAATTTATCAAATTTTGAATCTTATTCCAAGATATTGGTTATTAATGTATTTGATGATTACAAAGATCATCAAGTCATCATTATATTAATAACGATGACTATACAAAGATCATCATTAAAGCAGATTTCTTTCTCATGACTTGCCAGTTCAGAAACAAATAGCATCAAAAAATATGTCACAAGGTGATGCTATTAAAACGCAAAAGAAAAAAAGTTTATCTTTAAATATTTCAACATTTTTATTATTTTTATTATATTTGAGAAAATTATCCCTGTATCATTTTTCCATGAGCGTCTTCTAATAAAAGAAAAGAATGTTTATTATATCGAAATTTTTTAGCCGAAGAAACGAGAATATGAAATCAGAATCAAAAACCAAAATTATAGGAAACAAGAAAAGGCGAAAAAAAATCAAACTAACAAATTAAGAGAGTAAAAAAGAGCTTTGCATAGTATAGACACACACACACACACACACATACACACACACACACACACAAAAGCATCATACAGTTGGCCGCTTGCCAAGATTGGTCTACACTCAAAGCAGTCGTTTTTGCCCTCAGCTATTATATGATGAGCAAATTTCGATGCTATACAGGGCTGATATTTGTGCATCAACATATCTGTTTCTTATTAATTTATCCAGTGTCTTCTTTCTACGTTTTAGTTAATTAAAGAGGGATTTCAACGTTTCTTCGAAATAACTGCCAAAAATATAGAAATATTAATGGTATAAAAATAATTTTTGTACCATTTTCAAAGTTAAAAATTTTTTTCTTTAATTATACTAAATCAGTGGGAATTAGCTATACAAATACTGCTTTACTGTATTATAATTTAATGTTTAAAATTCATTTTTGAGGAAATGATGTTATTCATAAGAGATTTAACTGAAATTAAACACAATCGATATTCCAGGCCAACCAGAGGTTGCAAAAGGCGTTTGAAGATACAGTTTTATATACTATCAAAAATTAGCAATAAAATTAATTTCTTTTCAAACAAATCAATAAATTTCAAAATTCATCAATATCATTTTCAGTTTGTACACCTGAATGTTATTATTTGTTAACGTATTCTACCGATTTGAGTTACCTTTTAGTATAGTATCGAATAAGAGTAGGGCTTCCATTTTAATAGTTTCCGAATATCAAATTTTATATATTGATTCTAGTCGATAATAGATTACATAAACTACTAATAAGGTTTCTAATTCATAATATGCAAAAATAAATCCAGTATTTAGCTACGAACACTGAACAAAATGGATTCAAAATAATTAAACAAGTCTGCTCTGAAACTGCTTGAATAGAAGAAAGAACATAAAAATATTACTATTCTAAATAAAATTATTCGAAATAATTTGATGTTGTACAGATAGCTCCAAAACCCTTCACACTCCTTTATTCAAGAATTTATCTGGCCCAGGCAGCAATGATTAAATTGAAAATGTTTCTATTTCACGTTGTTCGAAACTAAGTTAAAATTTTGACACTCATTCTATGCTGTGACAGAGGAAAGCGCGTGAGTAAACAAAACATGCTTGAGGCAGATAGATGTTCAAGATAATATAATCAATTTACATGACTTCACAATTACACGACAAATGTATTTGCGCATGCAATCGAGCATCTAACTGTTCATTGTCTTACTCTAAACTGTGACTTAATTTTTTTTAATAAAAAAAATGGATCCCGAAATTGGTTTGTCCCACATTGCGTGAACATAAACTGATTTGCTTCATCATTGACTATCGAAACAAAATTTCTTTATGTTTACGCATTTTTCATAGGACCATGGAACATTTATGAAAACTTGGAACTTCTACAACAAGTTTCTTGACTTCATATCTAGTTTTATAATAAGAATCATGTAAAGCACACATGCTTCAATTCTTTATTTTATATGAAAGCTGAATCTTCATCACTTCGAATTTCTAAAATGATAATTCATTTTATTGCTACTCACCTTGTAGGGACTATTGTGTGTAAATTCAGAGATATTTACATTGGAAATTATGTGTAGCACTGCTAGTAAATTTATCAGATACAATGTAAACCCAATTTTTTGCGTGTCTAAAATATATCTTTTAAAATTTTTAATTACTCTGTTTCTTATGGGATACTATGTTGTCTTATGCTGACAGTAGCAATTACTTCTAAGTTCCACAAAATTTGCCAGTCACATAGACATCGGAATGTTTCTGGAAGTTTAAGACATGAAGCATATATGGTTCGCATTTATGATATTTATATTTGTTTTAAAAATGTAGTTCAACAAAAACTTTCATATTGATAACATATAGAAACTCGATTTTTTTAATGGATTATTTTTTTAACTACTAAACGTAGAATAAATATAAAAACTGAAGACCATTTTAACAAGTAAATAGCTTTTAATATTTTAATTGAAAGTGACATTTCTTCAGTTTGAATTTTTCTGTAAAATGATATTTTAGATGGAGAAAGGAATTAAAACACATAGTATTTAAATTTAAATTCATAAAAGAAATCTTGAAAGTAAGATTAGTAATTTAAATAATTTATAAATTATGCTGATAAATAAATTATCATTCTAATAATCGAAAGAAAAAATGAGTTGTCATTGAAAAATATTAAAATGGAAAATGAACAATAAAAAATAATTTTACGGATTAACCCAAATGGGAGAAAATAGAATTAAGTATTTATTTCAGGACAGAAACTCTGCTTCTTTTTAATGAAGTAATTAAAAATTATACAATTTAAGCATAAACATATATATAAAGTTAAAATATCTTAGATTAAAATAAAAATAAAATATTCTGTGGTTTCCCTCCGACATTGCATTAACTCAGCGTAGTCGAAGAAAAATTGAAGCCGCCAGTCTACCGTACTAAATGCTCCTAATAATTTAAGATCGCCCAGTGTAACTAATTTAATATTTAATACGACAGCCTCAAAATAATTGCTTTCAAATTCATTAGTTTTAATTCTCTTCCCCCTCCCCCCCCCAAAAAAAAACACCAATTGATATTATTATAAAAATGGGCCCATATACTGGACATTTAAGATATTGTCACCCACTGAAACGGAGAATGAAAAAGAATTAACCCATAATTTGTTTACAACTTCTTCGTACAAGTTTGAAATAAAAAAATCATAAAAAAGCACGAAATTACGGAGTTAAATATAAAAAAGAATTTTAAATCGATAAAATAATCAGCACTTATTTACAAAGGGAATTTATTACATCTTATTTAACTATTTATAAAAAAATCGTGTAAAATTCGCCTTTATTTTACGCACATGTTGAACAGCTACTGAAATCTTCTCCTACACAAATTGTTTACACCTTAATAACTAACTTAACAATAATTTTCAGATGGTTAAACATGCCTCAAATATACTATAATTTCATTTACAACTAGTACAGTTTTGAAATTCATTTAACATTCACAAGCTTTTAAGCCGACTATTTTTGATGATCAAATAATACAATTTCATCCAAATGAAGGATCAAATAATTTAAAAGGAAACCTATTGATAGAATATTAAAAGTCGCAATGTTATAATAACTGAACTTTTTAGAGCTAAAAAATAGTCCAAATAAGTCAGTATTGGTTTCAAAAGTTTTACTTTTTTGATCATTGGTCAAAATAATCCACTCGAATGTGACAAGATAATTTAATTAGGAGTCTTAATTCACTATAAAGCAACAAATTTATTATTAATTTTAGCAATAGCAACAGATAAATTTGGGAAAAAAAGATAATTTGTGCAATATCGCATTGAGTAATTTCATTATCCTGGAGCTTTGTAATAACCTGAGATCGGGCACAGGCATTGTTTTCTGGGATTTTGTCGGACTATTTACTGAGCAACCACGTAATCCCGTTTGGCTTTTGCAACCCCAGAAGTAAGCAAATTAAAATATTTTTAGATTGAAATCCCATGCAACTGTCCGAGAACAGAGGTCCTGACCTTTCGCATGAGAGAGTGTTACTGAAAGCGCAACAATCCACCTGATCTTCATCTTTTCGTACAATTAAGCAGTGAACTTTGTTTCTCCAAAGCATTGTTAGTCGTTTCAAATTGAGATTTATGCAAGAGAGAAAACAAAGGATTATGAATTTTTTTTGGCATACTACCCCACTTCTTACACTAAGTGTGCAAAATCTGAGCAGTTCTATGTCACTGGTGGCTTAAGGAACGCTTAGTTTCAATTCGACTTCGTCCTCCTCCTACTGCATTTTCAAAAAATATCGAACTTGAAAAACACTTTCGTTTTCCAAGGCCGTTGCAGCCTCGTTTGAATACGAAATTGGCAGAAGAATTATCTGTCCGTCTGCGCTTTGCAAGCTGATGAAAGGAGTTCTGGTTACTCAATGCTTGTCTAGAAACATGACAGCGCAATTTCAATGGTCGAGAACAATTGTGCTATTGTCCGGGAAGCGTCCCTTCAATTACTGAGTCGGCATTGTTTTTTTGTCAACGCTGATCTTCATCTGATTTGAGATTACTACTAGGCGCTGAAGGGGATTTCTGTTTGAGAAAGTGAACTGTTATTATTCAGAGGGAACGAAAATCGAACGCTACTTAACTTAATCGGATTTTTAAGGCTGCAAAACAGTTGGAAGTTAAAAATCGTGCAGGTTTCTGACCTTGAAGCTGGGGATTCCGAGATAGGTATCGTAAGACTAAGCATACATTTTACATCTCATAAAGTTTAATAGCTCCTTTTGTTTCAGATTTCAGAAATAAATACATGTTAAAGATTCCAAACCATATATTTACTTCAATTATTTTGAGAGCGAGAGAATGAAAACAACCTAATCACTTACTCTAAAATGACTATTATGAGATCTAAAGCTCCAACAAGAAAAAAAAAAAAAAAAAAAAAAAAAGATCTACAACTCATGCACACGATTCAATTTATTTCATATGACATTACATAAGAACATTATTCAGTTGCAGATACAAAAGGTATTAAAATCTTCTCCCAAATAAGACTTCATGATTAAATCAATTCTGATTTAAAACATACAATAAAACGACTTATAAAAAGTGAAAATGAAATGTTTGTGAAATATATAAATTTCCTATCGACTTCCTTTGGAAAACAATCGAATGAGCCTC
Source organism: Argiope aurantia (assembly GCA_026543865.1). NCBI lineage: Eukaryota > Metazoa > Arthropoda > Arachnida > Araneae > Araneidae > Argiope > Argiope aurantia. The sequence continues at coordinate 331,655 of JAPMOR010114731.1, forward strand.
TAACGAAGCGTTCATTATATTTAATTGTAGATCTCAATAGAAGTTATTTTATTTTTAAAGAAATAACTTTAAAAAAATAACGCATTAAAATATTCACATAAAAAGGCATAATGTCGGTAAACTAAACTGAATTTACTGAAATTGATTTTACTTATTTTAATGCCATGTAATGTCAAGTTACAATACTTACTGGAGTCACTTGGAATAAATATAAGTTATTTATTTCAGTACAAACTGAATTTCATATAAGCATTCAATTAACAACAACAAAAAATTGGGAAGTAATGATTTATAGCGTGATTAACATTTATTTTGGTATAAGATTATACAAAAATACTGCATGAATACTTAACGACGTTTGGTTAAGATTGATATGGAAAGAAGACACACCTCTGTTTGCGTGTTGTCGAGCCTGGTAAAATAAGCTGTATCTATATCTGGCACCATATAATAAAGCAAAAAAAAAGTAATTAATTCTTCATTTTTTCTGGTTTCTTATAATTATTACCTTAGGCCTAATGAAATGCATATATATTATTGAAAAATAAAACGAATCATAGTTTTTTTTTTTTTTTTTCAAATCAAAAGAAAGATGGTCTTCTTATGTTCTCCCTTTCACAAACGCGTGATGCTAAAAAGTCAACGGTATCGATGCCTTGCTTGGTGTTAAAACAAGTTATCCGTAGTTTTATGTTCATTATCAGTACTCCCTAACAATTGTATTAAACTACATGAAATTTTTTTCCTAACCTATCAAACACTAATGCAAGCTTTTAGTAGATATGTTAGAAGTTTTCTACGCCTCCAAACGTTTGATACATGATATAATATTCATTCAAGATTTACGTTGCATTCCTCTACAAAAATGAAAACGATTGCTTTCCGTAGTAACATGAGTATTTCCGTAGTAATAAATTATTGGTTCACTGGATAAATATTCTTTTGGGAACATAAAGCAAGAAAACTTTGTGTTAAAAAGTTAAGACCAATTTTATGGTTATAGTCTTTAAAGGTAGCGTGATTTGCGCGAACTCTAAAGTTTTAAGTTGAATTTTTATCGTAAAGTTTCTGTATTTTTAATCTGATTTTTAAGATTTTGATGCGAATCATTGTTTCTTTTTATTCTATTTTATAGATGTACCCTGAGCCCAAACGTTGTACTTTCTGAACTGCTGCTTAAGCTTTTCTGCAGATGAAAAATTTGGGAAATCACACATAATACGAGGAAAATGCAAGAAAATCAAGATTTGATTGCTGTCAAGTGCTGTAAGAACTGAAATAAATAAGTGAAACGATGGCATTATGAAATTTCATTATGCAAAAAACTACTCACTTTTTTTCAAAGGCACAAAATAGAAATTAAAAAAAAAGACATTTATGATTTTAGTTGTCTACTGTCGATCAGTCTTTACTTACAAAAAAAATCAAAATGAAGTTTTATTGTAATAATAAATATCGTATATTATTTATTCAATTTTACTTTCTAGTAAGTGGAATATATTATGGAGTACGATATATATAGTATAGAGTAAAGTACATATAGTATGGAGAAAGTATTCTAATCATCAAAAAATTCAGACTTCAGATTTCACATAGTTATAGAGATAAAATTAAGTACACAGGCTTAACATCTAAAGCGTAGATATCCTTCAAATTTGGAAGGAAATCCGCCAAGGTGTTGACCATCTGTCATACTGTATATTCACAAGCATGTAAATGCGATAACGCAAAAACGCAGTGACTTAAATATATGAATTTTGATAAGTGGTTTTATGACTACAATTATAAGTTTGCGTCAAATTTTGGTTCATTTCTATCGGAAAAAAAATACTTATAATACAAAAAAAAAAATCAGATACTATATGCCAAATTAATCGCCAAGGTACGATAGATTTAGTTAAATCACTAAATTTATCCAAAGATCAATATTTTATAACTATTGTTCGCCGATACCATGCAGGGCATTCGTATACTTACCCAGGGCCCACAATTTTATACGAGGAGAGGGGCCACCCTTATTAAAGAATATGCGAGGAAGTTATGAAGGGGCTACAACTTTCCTATTAAGTATAAATGTTATTATCAAAATCTTTATTTTCAAATACAGCTTTTATGCTTTGTACCATTAATATCTTTCTATATTGTATAATAACATTGTTTCATCGTTTGAAATTATTCATGGAAAATAGACTTAAAATGAATTTTAGGAGGAAAAGTATGATGATAATAAAAATTTTAACTAAAAAAAATCTTTTAGAAGAACAGTTTCGTTACATTAACAGCACAGCATCATTTGTGAATTTGGAAAATATAAACTTTAAGCCTAATTTTTTTCACTGAGTTATTAGAACATTGTACGAAGATGAAACTTTTGTGCTATATAATTATTATTGGTTTGTTCCCCATTATTCGTTTTATTTGTAATATTTTGAAGAGATAAAATACATTACTTTCAAAGCTATTGATTTTCCACTCACAATAAGTTAAACTTATTATCTAAATAAATCAATCAAACACTTATAACCTCAATTAACTCTACACAAGTGAAAAAATTGCAAATATTACTCATCTGATTGCTTCAGTTTTACTACAAATTAAAATTAAAAAATGCAAATAAGATTTTAAAAAGTGATTGACATAATGTTATAGAAGTATTAGCTGTTAAGAATTTTTGCATACATTCTTCTAAATGCAATTTTATTTAGATAGAGTGTTAATGTTTCAAAACTTTAATGGATGAATGTTTGAGGGCATGAGAATTTTTTAAAAATTATTTTAAAAGCCGATAAATCCTCTTCCTGGTATTCTACATTTAGATTTGACAGGCATCATTCCCACTATTATCAAACATGTGTCTACTTCTGGCCATTTTATAAGATGTTTGTTCTGTAGGAAGGTTTTCTTTCTTTAGTTTTCTCCTGATGAAGAATTTAAATGGAACGATAATTCAGCAACTCAAACCAAATGAAATCCTAGCTTCAAAATATTGTTCAAAATTTTCATGTAAAAAGTTCAGATGCATTCATGAAATTTTGCGATATGAACGAAATCGCTTTTAATAAAATCAAAACACTATTTTACTAAGGTCTTCATAAAAAATAGTAGAATATAAAAACTATAGATCCCATATGTTTTCTCTAGACTCCTAATAAATTATTTCCACTATGTAAAACTTGTATAAACCAATCTGAACGTTGTATATAGGTGAAGCAATATGAATTCATGAATTCATAACCTGAAGAGGATTACCTTTATGGTCAAGTCAATCTCAAAGTATGAAAAAAAAAAATCAACACAACTTCCTTTGCTTAAGATCAAACTTTAAAATTTTTAAATATATGCAGCTTACACATTACATTCACATCGTTTAACTACTATCAATCAAATAAGATTTGAAGTCTTAAGATTTTAATTTAATTAGAAAATAAAATGTCATCTGAATCATATCGAAATGCACTGTTTGTCCTGTTCTAAGTTCCTGAAAGAGTTTTGGAGAATTAGAAACAATAGACCATACATATGACTTGATATACATAATGGAGTTATAGGAAAAATTCCCAGGCAATTTTGGAAACATTTAAAATCTCAAATTAAATGATTTCTGGGAAGTTTATTCATCAGAGTGAATGAGAAATTTCATTAATCTGTAGGATGCATGATTTCTGATATTCATTTTAAAAACATTTGAAAGTAATTTTTGGAAGTAGAACTTCTAAAGAAGCAATAAATATGTTAAAAGTAGTGGGAAATGTGTTAATTTTATCACTATGCATGCATTTTTGGATAGTGCACTTTTCAAAATAAATCCATGTTTTCAGAATAACTGTCTACGGTCCACATGGGCATAAACCTTTTATTGTGTTGCCCATGTCCCCAGAATAACTGTCTAAGGTCCATAAGAGCATAAACCTTTTCTTTTGTTAACCATGTCCCCAGAATAGTTGTCTACGGTCTACATGAGCATAAACCTTTATTTGTGTTGCCCATATCAATTTTTGAATTCAATATATGTCCTTGACGTAAAGCATGTTTAGTTAATAGAATAGTAGTTTTCAGATTATCTGAAACATATATAAAACATATTTTCATTTTATACGAAATAAGTGATGAATACCAAATATCTAAAAACAAGTAAGAATTATATAACAAAATAATGTTTTGTAAAGTGCAAAGACAGGTTCTTCATCTCTCGGACCCTGAACTTAGAGACATCTTATGGTGAATATTTTATTTCGCCCTTCGTGTCCACAATTTAAGTCATAATTTAAGTCTTCCATTGCACGATGTTTTAGAGCGTCCAAGTCAATCCACTGCTCACAATAAATTATCTTTGCGTCCTAATCAGCGGCGGTTGATACAGCAAAAGTTTAAAAAAAAATTTAACAGCTAAAAGTTTTTTGGCATACATTTTTAATAACAAATGGCAGCATACGTCAATCACCGATTTCTAGTTTAGCTTGAAATAATGTTTGCAGATTTTAAAATAATCTCTGGAAGTTTTTTCCATTTTGTCCATTTTTTCGGCAAATACAAATATAGCGAGTTAATTTTAAGAGCTAAACGAGATTTAGTGCGATTCTAGTTTATGTCCAAAATTCAGTGAAATTATGGCACCTGAATTTTGTACTTATTTTCCCAACCATAGTTGGAAAAAATTCGTATAAAAAATTATTCCTGTAGCTAAGGGATCGGTGTACATTTGTGAAATAAAATGAGTCTTCTGTAAGATCTTGAATAAATATCATTCAATTTGAGTCAGTTTTTAGATTATTTATATCAATTAAGAATTTCGTCTAACTAGGAAATATTGTAAAAGATATTTCGAGTAAGATCAAATCAGGAATATAGTTGATGATTTTTTTTCCATACTACTTTCTTCAGTGTAAAACTATATCCCAATAAAAATTGAACTTTTTTTTATAACCGTCCTAAACTTAGACTTGTTTGTTCATTTCGAGTCACTTTTTGAGTCTATTATGTGCATTTAGAGTCTATTTAGTCATAAAATACCGAAACATTACCTCATTATGTCAATTAAACATTTCGTTTTAAACCCAAAAAAAGTGTATATTATTATCTTCTTATTTGCAATCACATACATCCACAAACTACTAAGATAGATCCTGCTAATCTTTTTCACTTCAAAACACAGTCTGATTCGAACAATAACAACAACAACAACAACAAACGAAAATAACTTAAATGCTTCAGGATGTTAAACAATCCCATACATGCTGCTTGTGCTTGCAATAGATTTGCTCATAAACGTTTCGAAATTAAACTTTATAATCAGCGTAGACCAGCTTGGCTGAAGCGAGAGGAATCAGTGATGCATAGCATTGTACATGATCATCGGTTTCTTTTTGACTTAGAAAATGAGTGGACTAAACGGTTTTCTATTGTTCATGAGTGTCACGAAACACTTTCACTCGCCAGAATGTTACCCTTGAAAGCGTTGAACGAACACAGAACAATGATGGAAGTGGTAACTGGCGGACACTAGTGACCGTCTTTAGATCAAGCAAGGACAGTACTGCCTTTTAAATTGCTTGCTTCTATCAATAGATTTCTCAATTACTCTCCTCTGATATCTTCACTCATGTTGAAAGCCATGTAAGAAACAATCAATAAAGAATGATTTCGCATTTAAGCCATTGAAGTTTACGTGGTGAGTTGTAGGAAGGTTATCAGTGGGCCTCGAAAATTATTATTATTATGAACTTTGGAACATTATTGATAATAATTTAGACAAGCAGCATAATCTTAGGTCCATTATGTAATTGCCTTTAAAAAGTATATTGCTTTTAATTCATTTGACTTCTAAATGAAGAATATTTACTCAAAAATTAATCAACTTTAAATACCCATAATAAACTATGGACTGAATCAGAAGGTAATATCCTAGTACTTCTCCTACTAGATCTTGGAACATAATATCATGCTATGTTGTTTTCTTAATATTTGGATTTTTGAACAAACAGAAAGTTCTCAGTTTGGATAATTAACGGAAACCTTAGATCTCTGCAGCATATGATTCAGCATGTTAAAGGAAAAGCATGTTTCAGAGAAATCCAACAATCACGAATTAACTAATGTTTGGCTGAAGGTCCATTACCTTTCGGCCATGTATAGAACCATTTATGGAATTCACATTAAATTTAATTAATTTGTGAATAATTTTGAAAGATTACTTGATAACTTGTAGTTTGATAATGCGTTTTATGAATTCCACTCTTTACGCAATTGAAATATGTAACTCATTATGCAAGATTCGTTTAATGTAAGCCATCATTTTTAGATATCTATAACTAAAGTATATTATTCAATAATTGATTGATTACTGGATAACGATTTAGCACTATTATCATTATACATGTAGGGTAATTTACAAAGTATTACAAAAAAAAACACAAAAAAAAAACTGCACTGGAAATATTTATTGTAGTCTCGAGTCATTTTTCAAAGAAGCAAACCATTTCTGCAATCATAATAGCTACAACAATAATATTGAAGAAATACTTGGAAGAAGATTATAAATGTTGTAAATTCCATCTAGCAAATAAAATATTTTAATAAAGTGAAAAATTGAGATATACAATAAATTTGAGAAATAATAAATGGATAAATATAAGCAAAGAAAATGGAAATAAATAAAAGAGAATAATTCCATTATCTTATATTAACAGAGACAGCAACTGGGAAACACTATTATTTGAGAATTTTCGTTAAGGTTAAAATAAATTATAATAATTTTTATCAAAATAAAATATTAAGCCTTATAACGGAACATTCCTTGATATATGATTACACGGGCGTCCATCATGACAGCTATTCCAGAAAAACATTCTTTGGGGGGGGGGGCGTAATGGTCAGAATGATCAATTAACTGAATAATATAATGTATAATGTGATTTCAATTGAAAATTGTTTATCTCAACATATTTGAAAAAATATATTGTACATTAATGGGACTAAAATTTCTTCACTTAACCTGTTAACCGGGTAATTAACTTTTATTCAATTCGGTTTACTGTGAAATATTTCGTCATACCCAGTTAACAGGTTAATAATCACGATCAATATACTGGTCAGACAGTTTATATAAAATAGAGTCCGAATTACATTAATGCATCATAAAATTAATTTGTTGGTCTAATTGGCGCATTGAATGACGTTGATAATAAGACACAAACGTCAAATTTTCAGTCATTTCTCGAACTTTTCATTTTCTTATATTACAGAAACTTTTTTTAATATTTTGCATTTCATATTTATTTATAATCACGCCAGTTAAATTAATAAAGTAAGTTTCAATATCAAATAAAAATCGCTATTTCATTTAACATAATTTTGAAAACAAAAGCCTTATTTAGTAATATCCATGTAAAATCTTCAAATTCATAAAAATGAAATAAATATATAATACACTTATGCATCAAAAAGATCCAAAATTTAAATCTTTAGCTTTAAAAATTGGAAAAAGAATCATACAAATAGATAAAAAAAAACTGCTATTTCCAAAGACAACACATTTTTAAAGTTTGTGCATTTACATAGGTTTGTTCTGTCGAAGTAAGCAATCAAGAGCATAGTTGGTAGAACCTGGCAGAATATTGAAGAACCCATTAGAATATTGAAGAACTCAGTATTGTAAAACCTCTATTAGAAATAAACAAAACCCATATCGAGTGATAAAAAATATTGTATTCAGTCATACTAATAAAAGCTATTATTCTGCGCATCCAAAACATTTTTGTGTATATCAAATAGGTATGCTGTGCCAAAATATAAATGTGTTACTAATGCTCAAATTGAAGAACATGATTGGTAAAAAAAAACTATAATTAGTGCAATCGTTAAAATTCCAAAAGAAATGACAGAAATGTAAAGAATCTAATCAAAATGGGTAGAATTTTAAAGAATTAAATGAAGACTGACTGGCATATCCATCAAAAATGGATAAAGCCCCTTTTGAGTAACCGAAAGGATTGCACGGCGTCATGTTAACTCCTTTGTTTCTGAATTGCATTTGATTCTTTCAAATACATATAATTTTCACTTTAATACGACTCTTCATGCAAAGTAGCTTATAAGTATTCCAGTAGACATTTTAAAAGCGAAGGATGTCAGTTAAGTAGATAAAAGATCAATATTATTACCCACGATTGAGTCAGCCAACAAGGCCAGCTGTGCTGAAGTGGGAACAATTTGCAAATGAGCGTCATATTTTGAGCAACTCACCAGGAAACACGACACCTTACACGAAACAAAAGCTATTCGTACCCTTGAAGATTTGTAACTAAAACAATGAAATGAACACTAGAACCACACATAGTATTGTCTGCTGGAGACCTTGCTGGAAAATCATGATGAATCTTTTATCTACTCAGGACCAGAGATAATAAGGGTTAGAAGAGACTACAATCATGAAAAGAAAAAAAAAAAGTTCGAATAAAACAAGAACTTTCAGAAAAACAAAGATTAAAGGGAATGTATAATGGTTTTTACAAAAGAAGGAAGCTTATTTTAAAAAAATGTTTGCCGAGTTTTTCTTTTCTGTTAGAAGTTTTAATGGATATTCTACTAAGTGGTGGGTGTACAATTTTCCAGAATGATTGTTTTAAATGATTTGGACGTGATATATTTTGAGGGAAGAGAGTTTCAATTATATTGTTATAGAGAAAAATATGTAAAAGTTGATATGGTGTCATTTTCGGATGAATGATGAGAATATTCTCTGCTCTTTCTTGAAATTATCTTGGGAATATTTTAGCTAAGAGAATGATAGCTCTATCTGGAGAAACATGCACCAAGTATTCGCAGCAGATCTATTACAAAGATGAACTACGAAAACGACAAGATCTTTATTTTTAATACGAGTACATTTTAAAAAGGAGATATGCACTTTAAATCTGACCACAATATTTTGAAGTGTAGTTTGCTTTTCTAATAAGGTAAATAAAAATGTTTCTAAAGACTATATTTTTTAGTCAAAGTGATAGCAACAAAAAATCATAGGAAACTTTCAATACAGAAGAAGAAATCAAAGTTAAATGTTATAAAATAACTGCTAGAATTTTTCTTGTGACTTATTTCACCTAATATATTCTTAGTTTTAATTAATGTCTATATACTTTGAAGACATTTTAAATGAATTTACGGCACTAAAATAATTCTCAATAACATAAATTCTAGAAAAAAGCGACGCTTATAATTGTCTTTGCATTTTAAGATCTTGTAATGGAATACACTAAACGAAGTAATTTACTATTTTTGGATTTGCGGTTTCTTAGCCTTTTCAGCAATATTTTCATTAATATATTACTAATTTAATTGCAAGAACAACAAGGATTTATTAAAGGTTTGCTCTTGGAAAAAAATCCGGAATTTTGATTTCTTGGATTTTAAAGCTAAATGGCCGGGTTTTAACTCCACTCAAATTGCTTTAAATATTAATCTTCTTCTTTTCAATAGAAAACCTTTCTAAACTTAAAAAATGTAAGTGTGCTATAAAAATCCAAATGATTTTGCACAAAATTGGCTAAAGGAAAGAATGATTCTTTACCAAAAATAAACTAAGAGCAAAACTTTCTGTTTAAGACATATGATGTACGAAGTTCTTCAAAACTTTAAATAATTTAATATACATTTTCATCCCAAAAATGTTTTAAAGTAGAGAATTTCTGATTCTCTTAAAGCATAATAATGAATTAATTATGGATATTAAATATATTTAAATTATAATATTATTTATAAGCTAATCAAATGCAGAATACTTTTTTTAATTTAGTAAAAAAGACGAGGATTACCTATTTAATTTAAATATTGATATTCCTTATAACTTAAATAAAAACAAATTTTGCGTTTGTTCAAAAAATATTACGTTCTGGAAATTACCAAGAGAAATTTAAACTTTTAAAAAATTATGATTTAATTGCAAAATTTAATCTCCCTCCTTCTGGGCAGAAATAAGTCAAATTTTTATTCAAAAGAATTCCCTTATAACTTAAACTTATTTAATCTTAAGAACATCTATGAAGACAATACTTACTGTTTAGTTTGGACAAAAGCCAGAAAAATGTACCAGTAAATGTATGAAACATATTTCAACAAAGCTGTTAGTAAAGCTTTTTACAAACAACAAATTATTTATTTCATACAGAAGGCAAGAAGGCGCATTCAATTAATATTAATTAATATTTTTATAAACTTATTTAGTACATTATTGATAATTAACCAAAATAGATTTTAAAAAGACAAATACAAAACAGGTGAATATTTTCTCCTGGGGATAATTTTAAACATGACTTCCTGGTTCTTTTGATTTTTTCATAATTTTTTTATATAATGCTCTAATCTAAAACAAATTCTTTATATAAAATTAACAATGACATAATTTAATAGATATTTTGAAACAGTCAAAATCAATCGGTTTATTACTTAATGATACTCAAAACTAAGGAAAAATCTATTATATATCAATCTGTCCTATATTAACTAAAAATCAACTATATTTAGTAAAAGTCAATCCAACTGTGCAGTCTGTACAAAAAAAATTCCAAAATTTTCATGTAAGGGAAGATTTGCTTTTCATTTTTAATATAGTTATTAATGGCACTCAAGGAATATAAAGATTAGAATAATATACTTCTAGTTTGCAATGTAAAAAATTTTCCGGGCATATTAAATATTTTTAACCGAAATTTTATTTCACTTTCATCACTTTCAAACTTAAATTTCCAAAAACGAGTGCCATATATTTTGATTTCAATACACTCAGCCAATAACATTTCACAAAAACAGAATCGCAATCATTCCCAGAAATGATACATGCTAAAACAAATTATGTTCCACATTAAATATGAAGCATCATTTGTTCAATATTTTATGCAGAACAACATATAAGAGCGGTTGTTTCAACATGTCATTTCAATAACAATCACATGAAATAAATAAAGGAAAGCGCTTTACTGCGATATTTCTAAAAATTAATTGTTTTAGTTGAAGTACATTTTCAATTTCCATGGCTTCTCTTATATCACGTCTTGTCTTTTTTCTTTCTTTCATTTTATTTCTTTTTCTACAAGTTACTGTAATTGAAAAAAAATCATTAAAATTCTTCGTAAGAAATTTTTTCATCATCAATTACAGCAATATCCTCAATAAACCTTCGTAAACATCAGGTGCTAATTAGCAATGTTCAAAAGTAAAACCGATGGCAAAAACCAATTTTGTTCATTTGTTCCATATCGATTGCAATTCTTTTCGAATATCTCATTCCAAGAATAGCATGAAATAGACCAAATAAAGTGGTCTTCGTTTGAAACCTGGAGTAATTATTACTGACACCTCGGCAATCCAAAAGCTCTAATAAGATAAATGAAGTTTTCACTCGAGCTCTCTGGTTGGTGACCGAGGGCATGAAAAAGAACTCCGTGTCTTCCTGATCAGAGCTTTGTGCCATTAGAGAATTAACAGGAAACCGCACGAAAGAATGACCGGGTTATTCAGTAGCTCAAAAGGTCGCTAACTCTTCTTATGGGAAAGTATACAAGCACAAAATATTTTCCTCGAATGAGTCTTTGATTAATAGCATTAAATCAATGGGTTGAAAATGGAAAAAAAAAAAAAAAGGCGCAAAATATTTAGTCAAAAGAGCGGAATATTGCACCTGAAAATGGTCAAAAGGTTTAAAGTGTCTTCAATTAATCTTTCACCTTATGGAATGGAAGATATCCTGCTCTGAACGCTACCGGGGAAATAAGTAACCAAAGAACAATTATGTAAATTAATAGTAAGCAATTAATCAATTCTAATGTTGCTGCTCTGAAAAGCATTCGACTTTGGAATACCATAGCAAATAGTTCCATTCAAATGATTATTTTTGAAGGATGTGTAATAAATTCAAATAAATATTTCAGTTATTTCAACCGTTCGATTTTCTACTTCTTTTTATAGAAAAGTAGCTGGTACCCGGCGTGTTGCTGCCGCAAAAGAAATAATTTTGGAAATATCTCTTGAAATTTGAAATAGCGCTATTTTTTAATTAGAAATGATGGAAAGAATAATATGTATATTTTCTTACCGACAATGAATACATTGACTGATATATAAAGAAGAAGTATAAATAATATTTATTCTATTTTTTATTTTTTTTACTTCATTACTTTTGATTTTAGGGTAGACAATATTTTTTGTTTATGCGACTTCAGCAAAAACCAATAAATTTCGTTTCTGTCCGACTAGTAAGAATTCAACATACAACTGGCCAAGTGAAAAACATGGATTTTCTAGGTTCAAAGCAATAAGTTGGCAACGCCATCGGATGAATGGTACGGTGGCGCATAAAATACTAGCAAACGAAAATTCATTTTTATATATTAGACAAAGCTGATTAGTAATATAAATTATTTGCCTCTCCGTTCTTAATACAAAATTGCACACGGATATATTTTGATATTTGATGAGAAACTTGCTGAAAATTGTATTAATGCTAAATACATTTGCTTTCTCATCTTACAAGAAACGAAATTCATTAATTCCTTCAGCACGGCAAAATTTATCGAGTAATGAATTTTGAGAATTATTTAAATCAAGCAAACATTTTAACATAAGCATGGTTTTCAAGGTATACAGATTGATGCTTTTTTATCATTTTCATCTATATGTGTGTAATTTTTAAGTTGTCATGATAAATGTGCAGTGAAGATCTTTATAATGACATTATCTTCATCATGCATGATGATTTGATGTATAAGTTAGATATGATTCTGACTGGATAAAATAAATTAAATTTTTCAATTGTGAGACAATTAATGCCAAGCATAGCTTCAGGCATTGAAAAATATTAAAATTCTAGGATAAATTTTACAGTTTCTGTGTTTGCATGTTTTGTTTTATCAAGAAAAAAGTAAGATCCCAATGGCGTTTGGAAAAAAAAAATTGCAAGAATTGTTTCCATTGATGTACGATAATTTCATCTAATATCTATTAATAATTTCGTTACTTCAAAAATAGAAATTATTTTTTGCTTCATAAAAATTCTTTTCTAATATGAGATGCAAAATAATTTCGATTAATGGCTTTTGACTTTTATAGTACTATGGATTAATCTCATATCTCTATTATTAGTTTTCTACCTGTAATTTATCACAGCTTATGCAAAATTGCTGTTAAGAAATATAAATATTGTACAATTAACTTAAATCCAGTTTTTGAAATGAGTTCAACAAACAGAGAAAAATAAAACATTGTAGCAGAATGGTTATATTAGTTTGGCGACAAAAGTAATATCATATGCTTCGCGTCAATGCAAGGCTATATAAATTATATTTGATCCATCGGCTACTCTTTCGGTGATTCCTGCTATGCACCTGAAAGCAATAAAGTCAAAATATTACGTTCGTCAGATTTTTAACGAATTCCTTTTGTTTAACGTTGTGTTGATCGACAGCCGCTTGTAACCCTTCTTGATAAACGTCAAATGGATGTTCCACAAATGGGTACAAGGAAGAATCGACTGCATTAACTAGTGGGCGTCAGGCATTTTTCAGATATATTTGACCTCAACTCAAAATCATTTGGCAGCTCGTAAATACCAAGAGGAATGCAAGTCAGCTGTCATATGTCTTCAGTCAAGTCATTGACTATTCCACCTTGTGAAGTCGGTGAAATTCAAATGATAGGATTAAACTCTGATGAGGCCATTTCGCCATTTTTGTCATGTGTCAGTGCAGATGATGCGCAATGTGCCGATAACTTTGATGGCTCTCACACCCTCGATGCTTTAGATTGGAAGAACAATGTTTACGACAGACACTGTTTCATTCCGGAAATAAGTAAAATCTCATTTACATATGACACGTGGAATCAATATTTCGGGAAGGGTCAGTACTGTCTTCCTCACTGAATTATGAAATGAATTATCAAATCTCTGTGATAAGATATTTATAGATTTTAATCTTGCTCCAGGACAATAAAAATCAATTAACCTTTAAAGACGGAATTAAATTAAGAAAGGAGACGTATTACGCTTGAATATATCAGATTTGATCGGTATGTTCGATTCTTTTAAAATTAATTATTAAGTAATCGGTGATAAGATTTTTAATTTTATTCTAAAGTGAAAAAAATTCAATTCATCTTGGCATGCGCTATTAATTTTTTTGATTTTGTTCAGAAAATACTTTGAAGGTTTCTCAAAATTATTATTTTGTGCATATATATGCAAACATATTTTTGCAGTTGCGTGGCCGAAGAGAAGACACATTTGAATTTTTAAAACTTTGATTTATTCCATCTCGGGAAGCATAATAAGTAGAAAGCGAGTAGCTATCTGTTAGTCTGCATTGCGACACAAGAGCAGAAGAGCAAAAGAGACCGAAATTTTCCCTACAATGGCTTTTACAATGAGATTTTGATAGGGGTATCTTTGACATGTGTACATTTAGGATAGGGAAATTTAGGTATCTTTAAAAGAATGTTTCAAGCATTAAAGATTTTTATCCTTTCACTCAGAGCGTGAGAAAATGCGGAGGCAGCAGTTTTACAGAGCGCGTATTGCATTAATTAAATAATAAAAAAAGTGAATTGGATCAGGAAATAAGTGAAAATTTTTAATGAAGTTAATATGGACTAAATTAAGATAAGAATGAGGAAATTAATTAGAATTTAAATTATATTTTAAAATATCATTACATATATATTACGTTTATGGGGTTGAAATCTTTGACAGTTGAATTACATATTTCAGTTATTTCTATATGTCGTGATTTGATATTTATCAGATGAAGACTTCACCCGTTATATTTAAAAGTAAAAAATCCTTTTTCGCCTTAAGACAAAAGCCATCAGAAGCTCAGAATTTTTTAAAAAGATCTGTGTGTAAAAAAAGTTTTCTGAAATATATTTCATTTAAAGATTTACACTAAATATAGAAATTAAAAGTAGATTATTTTTCAGTTTTAGACGAATATTGATTGATTCCTGGTTGCACTTATGTTCCATAACAATTCTTACGTTTATTACACCTGAAATGGAAAAAAATTATAGCCACCGACATTATTTAATATTATATATTGCATATTAATGAATGTACTTAAATTGGCTTGTTATTTGTGCAATAATATTTCCAGATATTATACAGGAAAACGCCAAAATAAAGAGAAAAACGCCAAAAACGTTTTTCATTAATTGAAACTCTAAAAATAATTAATTTGAAATTACTCGAAAGGGTAAATCTCAAAATCTCACCCTCCCAAGTATATTTGGGTCCAAATTCAGTAGCCCTAGTTTCTACAATCAGGTCCGCATAGAAGGCGAACACTTGGCTAACCTGGATTAATGGTCCCTAAATATTTTTGCCGCCAAATATATTTTTCCTTTTTTTTTTTACTTATTTAATTTTAATGGCTTCTTTAGCAAAATATTTTTAAGCCTCAAATTTTGATAGGCATACAATTTTAGAAACTTTACACCATTCTGACTATGTGTATGTCTTTCCCTTTTTTTTTCTTGCTGTACTGTTCTATAATCTTTATACATGCAATTAAGACACAGAAAAGAGCAGCAGTATTTAAAAACGGGCGCAGTTTAACATATTTGGTTCCATCGCATGATCCTAAAGCCTTAATTATAATTACAAAGAATTGTAAAATTTTTATTAAATGCATGCCTTAGACTAAAACCTAATCAACATGCAATATATATGTTTCTTTATATCTTAATTATTAACAACAGAAGAAAAACCAATATGAAATATTAGTAGCAACAATGAAAACGATTTGAGTTTTATTTCAACAATATAATTTATTGTTGTAAAACACTTTTAAAATAATTTAAAAAAGAAAGGGGGAAAAAAACTTGGGAAAAAACTGGTATCATTGAAAAGATAATTTTTTTAGTTTTAAGATGGTGTCATTTTTGTTCTAAAATATGTTTGGAAGTTATTGCGAAAAAATAAAAGCGTTTCGCCTACATTTTTAATTAATTAAATTTTTATGCGCATTCCCACAGTCTCGAAGTGTTCAAAGGAAGTACACATATATGAGAAAGCAAGAAAAAAATATAAAAATGTTAATGTTTAAATGTTTTAAAAGAGATTTCTCTTTTAAAACATTTATTAAACTTATTTTATCTTTAAATATTTTTAAAGAGAAAATAAGAAAGGTCATCTGTTAGTAAAAAGTGGGGGGAAGAATGTCTTCCTTCGACTTTCTCGTATGTTTACATAAAATAGCTGTTTTCGAGTGAAGCTCAGTTACTATTATTCTCTATTCCGATTGAGCGACTGCATTTCAAATTTCATATGAATTCATAATTTTGTTGTCAAGAACATATATTAAAGTGTATATTGTGGTTTTGAATTACAGTGACCATATAAAAATAGGTAAAATGAAAAACTTTTGATGGTTTAGGTCCAAAATTTAATACATATATAAAATTTTATTGGTTAAATCTCATATGCCATTTTATATAATATCATATATGGCTTGACATAGTGGGTTTTATGTATTATTCATATATATATATATATAAAACATTATGCCGAATTTCTCTTGAGCAGTTTATTTCGCTTTTGATTCATTTTATTCACATGCATGCGGTAACACAAACACATTTCCTGTGGACAGATTAACGCACATTTCGACAATGATCGGCAGCATTGATATAAAAAATAACATACCATGTTTAACTTGCCTAATTCTTTGTGCTTTTACCGTAATAAGTATCGGATAATAATTTTAAGTATTGGACATAATTTCGTAATTGCATTTTAACGTGGAAAATCTCTCGTAGTATCTCATGGTTAAATTTCTTGACGATTAAAATACTTTCACTTTGTGCTCTTTGTATACGATAATGTAATAATCCTTTAAATACTGAAGAGGTGTGTTAGTGGAATAAAGGTTTTTACGACATCTATTATTTAAAATTTTAAAATTATTTGAGGGGGGAGGGGTAACAAGATTCAATTAAATAGAGTTTTAAGGTAATCGTTAGGGAAACAGATATGATCAAGTTATTCTCCAAATGCAAAGAAACTCAGAACATTTGGGTAAATATAAGAAATGCGTTGTTATGAAAAGAAAGGAGTATCTACTATATAGGAAAATTATATTTTAGTTTTTTTTATCCTATCTATTATAAATGTTATCAGCCCAAAAGGTTGTCATTTTTATAGTGGGTTGTTACCTCTATATTTGTAATATAAATATGTATTCCAAGGAATCTCAAAAACAGGTGGATAATCTATTTCTTCACTGAAATATAATGCGTGGGTGTATCAGAATTATGTTCAGATATCTACTGAAGGATGGAATCTAAGGTCAAAGACCAGGTTTTAATTTCTTTTCTTTCCCTGACGAAACCTTTTTGGTACTTCACACGTTCGAAATTAAATGCCGCGTTGACAGCTACAATAGATTTATGAGTATCTAAACTAGTGTATGTGTTTATGGGAATGGGATGTGGTAACATATCTTCTTTTATATTAGTCACTTTTGAAGAACTTCGACCTTTTTTCAGATCTGGCAATATGTGAAACTTAGGGCCCAGAATAGGTGATGACCTCATACTTTTACAACGCTAGGTGTAACTCTGTTCCGAACACAAATGTGTTTATAGCATTTTATCTTCAGTACCCATTCTTTGAACTTATTTTAGATACCAAGCATTTACTTGTATCGGACATTTTTATTAAAGTTTGAGGGCATACGGGTAATGGCATTAAATGGAATTGCATGAAATAGCCATAAAGGAAGTTAGTAAATGATGAATAATGTACTTACAGGATTCTTATGTTCTGTTATCAATAAGTTTAAAGAAAATTTTATTGAATAAAAGAAATTAAATAAATGCACTGAAATATATAATATTTAATATGACTTTACTCTTCTTTTAAACAAAACTATTTCTCAATAATTCGCTTAACAATGTCATCCTCGTTTGTACATCATTTTGTCTTGGCCCCGCTCATTCTGTTCAATTCAACGTAATAAAAACATATTCATGGCATAGCAGGTATTCGACAGTATGTCATGAACTCTGAACGTCCAACATACCATTCATTTTTTTAATCGAAAAAAAGAAGTCAATATTCTTTTTACCTTTTGAATACAGCTAGCAAGGGAAAAGTCGTATTCCAAATAAATAAAGGCAAAAAGAATACAATTTTTTAAGGATAGGTTCAACAGCATTAGGACAGAGAAAACTTTAGATAAAGATTTGAATAGAATCTTTAAAGCCATTGCTACGTACTTAATTGCTGATAACATAAGAATTGAAAACCCACAGCCACAAGAAAACAAAATGTTTTTATTAATTACATTTGGTCACACGACTTCTTATCACTCTCATATTTATCTCGACTTAATAAATTTCGTCTCATATTAAAAGCCATATTGCTGGCTCGCGTTTTTCGACGCATAGGATATCTATAATATATAAAAACGTTTGTAAGCAGTTCAGTGCTCAAAAGAGGAATCTGAATCATAAGGCTTTGTGATGCTGGGAAGGTTATCCCCATAGAGAATCGCCTAAATAAACAAAAGTATTGTGTTAATAAAAATAGATCATCTCTACTTCTGTAAGCAGTAGAGTACTCGCTCAAATATCTCTTTTAAGTGTTGATGACCTTCAAAGCTGAAATGAAAGGTTATAACTGATCTATGATTCTAGAGACAAATTTCACGGTGAAGAGAAAGCTGGATCTGTTATTCATCCAAAAGTTCTGCAAACGTCTCTTCGGGAATTGTTTCATAATTTTATACTTTCATATATGAGGTACATGTTAATAAAGTTCTCCTTGATAATGCGAACCAAAAATTTATTGCAAATATTCGGGTATAGTATTAATTCTTCAGCAATACCTAACGTGTGAGAATGACGAATCCTACTCGGTATATTTAAGTAATTCTATTCAAAAGTCACGTCATTCCAAATAAATGCACGTGCTTCTTATTTAATAAAATACTGGTAATGTCCGATGTAAACACAATCCAAATTTTCAACCATCCCGTCCCCTGGGTAAATGAGTACAAATATCTAGGGTTAATTTTAGACGCAAACTTCACCTTTAATAGTCATATTAAAGCGGCCCTCACCAAAGCTATGATTATGAGTGTTAAACTCAACAGCTTAATTGCTCCATAAAGTAAGCTTTCGATTAGGCTCAAGCGCCTGCTATACAGGACCAGTGTTGATGTATGGCTCCCAAGTTGGAAGTTTTTCAAAATAATATTAATGTACCAATTGTTAATGCACCCTGGTACATCAGAAGGAAAATACTTCATGATGACCTCCAAATTGAACCTGTTTAGGAATTTATTAAAAGAACATCAATTAAGTTCTTCCAAAAATTAACCCAGATACGTAACGAGCTACTTCAACTGCCAGCATATGATCTTGCTGAGCCCAGCTCTAGAAAAAGACCTAGGACTGCAGTTGATAATATTTAAGTTAATTTTTCGTCCTTATAAAGACTGAGAATTCTCTAACTCCATTACCAATCTGGTGGATTAAAGCCTCTCAGAATTATTCCTGTTAAAGCCTTAGATAGCTACGATGAGCTAGCTACACACGTAAAATTTCCTTTTTTTTTGTTTTTTTTTTCTTTTAAAAATAACTAATCAAAAATAGTTAACTCAGTCTCCATAGTAAAAGGCACTTGCAACGTAATTCCATTCAAGTTCTCTATTCCCCCATAAATAATAAAAATATTATTGTTCTATTAATAAATATATCATATCAATCTTTTAAACTAGTTTCAATTAATTTTAATCTTTCCTTAAACTTACAAAGTATAATTGCTATCCCAAATGTGATGTAGAGGTGCTTGTGACCACTTTGTCATATCAAGGAACTCCTAAACAGGAAGACGTTGCCTTTGCCCGTAATTCCATTCGTCTTTGAGCACCTTCCTAGATGTTTTTAAATACTGCAATGAGACACTCAATATAATCTTATCGCTGGTTTTTCTTATTTCCTTTCTTGACATCTATGGCGATATTTCTAGCGTGTCATAAAAATTTGGAAATGGGAGAAAAATCAGCTCAAAGTCATTCTCATTTCTAGACTATAGTTTAAAAATTTATGAGTCCCATGCTTCCTTCAGTTTTGAAACGGGACGATAATCCCAATGGATTTTAAAACTAGCACTTTAAAATAACACGAATAAATATGGAAAAGTATTTATGCGCTTACTTATGTTAAAATTTGAAGGTACCTAAAAGAAATAAAAATTATATAAAAAATTTATAGGCTCATTTGATAAATTGAATCTTGCTAAATGTGCCTGTAAAATATTAGAGCTATATCTGCATTTTTTATTAAGTTATTAAGAAATTTTCGATGCATGAAAGGTGATTCAAAGTTAAAATTAATGCATCTGTCAGAATTTTTTGCGTGTTCCACAATAAAAAAAAATTTATAAAAACTTAAATATCAATAGCAGGAGGAAATCCTTAGCAAGTTTTATGTAGAATATTAATAACTATCTAAAAAATTTTTAAAAAATCTGCATTTTAAAAAGCTTTAGAGATTTAAGAAAAGCTCAATTTTTTAAATTTAAATTTTACAAAAAAATTAAAAATTTAAATTAAACATTTTTGTTTTGAAATTAATTTTTTTTTTGTGAGGAACAGATAAAGAGTACTATTCTACATAAAATGCAATTAAATTATAATTCCAAATATTAAATTAAAAAAATTGTTTAGATGGCATTGTTCTGCCTTAATGCCACAATTATTAAAAGGCGATTACTCTTTTAATCCTGATGATGAAACGTTGTTGTGAAATCTTTTTGGGGTGCACATACTAAGCATGTAGGATATACATAACATATTTACGTATTCTTAGAAGATTATTTTAAGTGATTAATTAATTTTAATTTAATTAATTTTTAGAAATTTATTTTAATAAATAAATTAATTTAATTAATTCTTAGAAGTTTCTTTTAATTGAGTAATTTGAATTTGTATCTATAAATCATTATTCGAAGCTATGCTAACAACATCCATGTACAGCATTTGGAGTTGTAGATGTCATTGGATTAGATTAGATTTGGAGTTGTTCATTGGCTTTTATAAAAGCCAATGAAAACAAATGTTGCTTCTGAGCACCATTGCCGAATAAAAGATTAAGTAGAAGATTTAATTTAGATGGAGATTATGGATTGACATGACCTTTATTTATTTTATATTCACCCCAACATTGATAAGACATATTAATTACGGTCCACCTTAAATTTAGATAATTATTCCGATTTATTCATTTGATTCAATCATTATAATTTACCAATTCATCAAAAATCTGTTAATATCGACAACAAAAAAATAATGTATTGTAAAAGAGAACCAACCATTTTCTAAAAGGAAACAAAGGTTTCATAAACATTTCAAATAAAAAACCAGGTATAAAAATTCTTAAAAATATACAATTTCTAATTTGAATCGCTATTGTACGTACTTTTAGTATATTCGAGTCTTCTTTAAATTAAAATGAATTAAATAAAAGGTGCTGTCTTTTTTTTTATTTTTATTTTAAATATCTTTAATGAAAGCTTTTCTACTCAAAATCAGAAAAAAAATTCGTAAATTCTTTCAATGGTTAACTAAAAAAAATTTTTCAAATTAATTTTAAAATGTTTAAAACTAAAATCACGTAAATTTACATCATTCTGTTTTGTGAGTTTAATATATAGCATTAACTGCAAGCTAAAAATAATGCGTGATTATTGAATATAAATGAAGAATCTGAAAATTTTAACAGATATTTTTAAAAGTTTGAAACAATAAAAACTTGCACGTTCGTATGTTATACTCAGAGTATAAAACTTCAAGTTAAAATTTTCAAAATTAATTAAGACATTATTTATAGACATATAGAAAAATATTTTATTTTATTTTATAAATGCACAAATCCATGGCTTATAACGTTAAAATTAAGATTATCGGTTTATTATTAACTTTTTTTTAGTATTTAATACAAAATTTACAGAGAAGCGCAGTTTTGAGCTTGAAATTTATGCATAAGAAATATTTTCGGGCCTGCTTTAAATGGCTGGCAACATTTAAACTCAATATAGCATAACAAGAAAATATACGATTATAGCAAAGTATTTATGTCTCATAAGTTTTTTAAAATTTTCATTACTTTTTGTAAGGCCTTATTTGAAATTTTAATTATAAACTACGCTAATATCTTCACATATCACTGGAAAGAAATATCTTACACGTTACACAAAGAGAAACTACTGTACCTTTACAAAAGCAAAATTATTTATCAGCGAGATATTATTAAATTATTAATATACTATTTTCTACAAATTAATACTTCAGAAATACAACTTAATAATTGAGAAACAATGAATCTTACAGATATTGAGCTTTTCAAATGCGAAAGCGTTTAAAAGATTGTTTAAATAGTGTTGTTTTATTTTATTAATTTTTTTAAAAGACACTTCTCTCTTTGATTTATAGAGATACTAGCCACCTTTGGCGACCAGCCGGTTCGCCAGTATTACCACTCTCTACAATTTCCAATTAAATATTTTAAGTAAATGGTCTCTTAATAGATTCGCATACAAAACATTTTTAATCTTCAAATTTTGATAGTCATACCAAACTTATACTGTTGTTTAGATCGTTTCGTTCAATTTACTATATATATATTGCTAATTTGTTGCCATTTCCGGTAAAACTTCAACTTTAATTTAAAGTGGAAATGATGAAATTGCAATTAATATAAAGATATTTTTTAATAAAACCAAGCGTTTTATTTTATTTATCACCTTTATTGTTATTAATTAATTATTATTATTATTATTGAATATGAGTATTGCAAACCAAATCGCTCGGTATTTAAGTCTTATGTAAACTACAAAATATTTTTCATAATTTATGTAATATCTCAAAGAATAATTCAACAAAAATTTCTCAGATTCAGCATAAAATTCAATTTTTAGTTTTGCTTTCAAAAGGATTGAAATGAAATGAATAATAATATTTTGTTCCGGCCTATAAATATATTTCAAAAATTATTAAGTCTAAATTTAATGCAGTAAGGTATCATATTCTGAGAAATATTCTGGACACACGAAATTTTAAATAAATGAATGAATGTTTCTATTTTCCACGATCAACTAAGACTTATTTATGAAGTTTTGAATGTTAAAAATTTAGAAAAACTCAACATTTTCATAATCTTAGGTCAATTAATCTTGAGAAACCTGCGCGCTGATTGGCGTATTTTCTTTGAAAAGATCGATGAAAAATCTAAAATTATCCTTTTTTTTATTGAATAGTGATATTCAAATTTTCATAAATCAGTCAGTTTAAGTGATTGATTTAGTTGATTGGAAATTAACTCTTTTTATTTAAAATATTAGTGTTTCAAGAACATTTTGTTATTTGTGATTTCCACAGCAGAAGCTTTATGTAAAATCAAAAATTCGCTATTTATTAGACCATTTATTGAATCAAGTTACATAAAATATAATCATTTTCCATTTAGATCATTTTAGCAGATTTGTGTCTTACTGAAGGTTTACAAATTAGCTGTGTGGCCCTGATTTGAATGGATATCCTGTTCATATTAAACAAAACTTACCTTAAAATAAAACTGAATTATTGGATTAATAATATAGAGAGTGATCATAAAATAATTTTTCTTGAATTTATTTTTTAGAAAAAATAATATTTCATATTTGTTTCATTTCCTACAGACACGTGCCGAAAATTATATTTTTGCAGATTTCATTTCCAAAAATATTTAATGTATTTTTAGTTGGAGCTTTAATCAATGTGATGGCAACACTTCGAAAAAAGCTAATTTTTCCCCATGAATGCGAAACGTGCTCGTGCAGCTTAAATTTTATTTTTATTTTGTACGAAAAAAATTGTTGAAAAATATAGTTAAAATATTTATTTAAAAATTCATTAAAAATAGAAATTTAATTTTAGGGTTAAAACATTGGTATCATTTAAAAGATAAATTTTTGATCTTTAACTTCATGTAAGAATCTTTTTTGTGCGGTTATATTTTCGGAATTTATTGCAGAAACACGCCAACATTTCGCTTAATTTTTAAATAAATAAAATTCTAATTAAAAATTCGAAAAAATAACACCCAGGTGCACATTTGCGACCTCCAAGGTATATACGTGCCAAATTTGGTAGCTCTAGGTTGAATGGTCTGGCCTGTAGACACACACACACACACACACACTTTGAGCTTTATTATAAGTATAGATATAGATATAGATATAGTTTAAGAAAAGTCCAGGTAATACTGTTCGTTTCAGCATTCTGAGACGCCCACTTTTCGACGATTCTATCTCATTAAGGGGAGAGACGCGGAAGGATGAGCGCATTTCTGGAATCCTTCGTTATTCTTTGACTTTGATTTTCGCGCTATTAGATACTTTTTTGTTCATTTTTTTTTCTCTTGTATGTGAATAAGGTGCCATTTCTGACCGTATTATTCAGTCTGGGAGTAATTTGATTTTATTGTTAAATGCAAACATCTTCAGTTTTTCATTTTTCCTCTCATTCCTATTTTGAGGAATTAAACCCATCCTAAAGCATGCGCAAAAGCGCGGAGGGTTTTAAAATCCCTTGTCAACAATAGTTGAATTTTTCTATTTTGTTTAGTTTGTTTAAAAGGTGAACAGACTTAAAACAGATCTCCACTATCTTTCATATTTTTTGAAAAATTTTGAAGATTGTATTGTATAACCTTTTCCGGAAATTGAATACTCTGATACAAGTGTAAATATTACACCCATGCAGCAGCTTTGCTATTAATAAAAGGAAAAAATATCGAAATCATCATTGTTATTTAACCTCGTCAGTCGGATTTATAAAATATTGAAACAAAAATTTTTAAATTGATATGCTGAGTACGACTGCATAAAGTATCTTGTAAACAAAATTTCAAGTCTGTGAATGGAAAATTTAAAAAATTACAACATGTCCGGTATATCGGACATTGGGTCACAACAGCTGTAGTTGGCGTAATATTTTGAGAGAATAAAAGTAGCAATTCTGTAAAATATTTTGCATTATAAACTCTAATCTTTTAACACGCTGTTTTTAAGTTTAATTTACTATATTAATATAATAATACCAACAGATTATGAATTCTGTTGGTATTATTTTCTTGAAATTAAAATAATTTAGAAGCTTTAAAACTAAACTTGCATTCTATATTAAATGTGTAATTTATAAGATTGGCAAATATAAATTTTGATAATCTATATTGCATTCATTAATATTGTTTATTTCTAACTTTATTATTTTTTTATAATAAATGCACAGCAAAAAGTAAAATTTAAATTGGATATTTTTTTTCTAATTTGAAAAATCTAAAATGTATAAATTGAAGTGTTCAGATTTATTTTCAATTCAGTGAACATTGTAAGCAATTATTCAATAAATATGGAGAACGAGATAAACACAATAATGCAACATGAAAAATTTGTTAAAAGTCAAGAAAAGGTATCAAATAGTCACTACGAAGAAAGTATGTAAAGTATATAGTATAATTTTTCATGAAAACGTTTATATAATTTGTCAGTCTTTCTAGATTCAAACACACTTTGCATTCCAGGTATAGGATGTTAGTTTTATCTCTTTGCTAAAATAAAATAAAAATAAAAACTCATATTTTTAAAAATTTCATAAATCAACACTTGATCATACAGATTTGAAAAATTTTAAATACAAGGATGTTGAAGAAAATATAAAAAAAATACTAATATCAATGTCATAATGACATTTTACATGCACAGATTTCACTATTTAAAATTAAAAGAAGATTTCAATAGAATAAAAGAACAAATTCAGCTTGGAGTTTAGCGCTATTACATCCGCTCGAAAAACCGAGACGGATTGTCTGGTATAGAAGACACGCATTTTGATTTAAATATTTTTACTAAAAAAAAATTAAACAAAAGGCGCACGAAACTCATTATATAATGCTCACCAAAAAGTAATAAATTATTACACACGCATTTAAAATGGCAAAAAGATTACAAAATTAATAATAACAAAAAATAGAACTTATTTTGCGGACAGAATTGATGATTCCAAAAAAGTAAACAAATGAACCAGTCCCGCAGCGAGAAATTTTTACAAAGATAATAAATATATGAAAATAGAGAATCAAATAAAAAAAAATAGCATGTGATTTCATCAGTTATTTATTAAAGAACAGCTGTTCAAAGTTAATGCCCGTTAGACGGGATACCAGGTCCGAAAGGGTTAATACCATCAAAATAATCCAAATAATTATAGTAAAATAAAAAAAATATTTTCATTTATTATGAATTAATATATAATTTTATTTTCTAGTATCAAGGTACACAATATAATTTTCGAATAAAATCGTCACTTAACTTTTCCTAATAAAATTTTAATTGTTTAAAGATAAGCAGGTTATATTTCTAAAAATAACAGTACAGCTAAATTATCTTCAGAACATTTCATCATCAGAACATTTTACTAAAATTTTCCAAATAATCTTATATTGCTTCATATAAATGTATTTATCGCATTTGGATTAGGATAACCGTGTTTAGATTATTGTAATCATATTGAACTTAGTATAATAAAATTAACTGTCTATTAAATTAGTTTCATAAACATTAATCAATTTTCTATTTTATTATTTAATTTTTTGCCTTTGGATTACGAAAATATTTTTTCTAATGAAATCGGAATTTGCTGGAATGCTTAAAGGGTGCAGAATCCTTGTTCTAGGGTCCTCAATGCACACAATGCACATTTATATCTATTTTGGCATGTTAAACTGAATTTATTTGCTATTCCTTTCATATTTTTGACTAATGTTTTCTTATAAATGCTTTGTGTCGATATCAAATTACGAAACTCTATTACGTTTTATTTTTTATTTGGTACAAAAAATTTTCATGTAAATATCTATGAGTAAAATTAAAATCTTTTAAAAGAAATTTAATAACAAGGAAGTGCTGCATCAAATAAACGGCAAAAATAAATGTATATTCTAATATTTTACATACAGTAAAAAAGTTGAATGTTTATTTCTGATTTTACATGGCTGGCGATGTTGCGCGCTACTGCCATGATTTTAATCTAGAAACCATAATATTTTGTAATTGGGGAAAAAAAAAAACATTAAAAAAATAAGAAATAAAAAAAAGTATTTACTTGGTGCCATATTGTCTATGATCTCTTATAGACAGTTATGGCACATTTTATTTACGGCAGTAAGCTTCCGGTTTGCCAATTCTGCTTGTAACGGAAAAAATGCATAAATCTAGGGTTACCATATTAATATCTGAGCCCTATTGTTTTAGCATAAAATTAAAAATTAAGGATTTCAATGGATTCAAACGAGTTTAAAAGTTGATTTTTAGTGGTTTTACATTTATTTATTAAACAAATAAAATTTAATTATTACATAATAAAATTGCTGATTCCAGTTGTAACGGTAAAAATGTTACCATATTAATATCTGAACCTTTATTGTTTTAACATAAAAATTAAAAATGAAGTATTTCAATGGATTAAAATGAGTTGAAAAGCTGATTTTTAGTGGTTTTAAAGTTATTTATTGCATAAATAATTCACTTTTTAATGCTCTAAGCAAATGCGCTACCAGCCCTAATTCCACAAATGCGCTAGTTTAATTTCCTATGATTTAAACTTTATTTTAATTGGCAACACTATCTAATTTTTTAAACAATGCTTTATTTAAAGTATGGCGTATCAAAATAGGTAATATCATGTTAATATTTTTAATTTAATCCTTTTCCATCTTTTGAATATAAGTAATTAGGGTTGAAGTAATGATATATATAATTGATAAATATATTAATCAAAATATTTTTATAATTATTATCATGCTTTAGAGGATGTCAATGAAATGCACGTTGTTGATGGAGCCATTAATTGTAAATTCAGTTAGCTATCATTATATGAAAGTTAAACATAATTGATTAATCATAATGTTATTTATTAAATAATTTTTATGGATGTTTATTATTACGGCATGATACTTGATATTAAAATCTTGGTATCTAAATCTTTAAAAAATTATTGCATTGCTGATGACCAAGTTTTGCAGTTATAAAAACCGTTATAAGTTTGAACATTATAGAAATAAAATACGTTTTTAGCAATTTTAGCTTATTTCGGATTTTAATTGGCAGATTTTAGATTTGCAATTAAAAAGTTATTTGAATTTTCACCTGAATATATATATTATATATATATATATATATATATTTGATTGCTATGTGTTATGAAATAATTTAAACTTTTTATATTGGTCTTTATTTTGCATGAAAATGAAATTGAAACAATTATATTTAATTTTGCAGCAGAGTTTTAATTACTAATGATAAAAAATGATAACTGTTAGCATTGTACATCCGATTGCTTATTGCCTTAGTAATGGCACTCTTATGGCTTATTGCCTTAGTGAAGCAACTCTTATTTTTTATATGATAGTATGAATTTGATATACTTATTAATTTGTTCTTACAGTATTTCTATTTTTAAAAAATTCTTTTTTTACCTTCTGTAAAATTTTGACATGCTTATGAAATTTTGTCCCTGAACTTATTCTCTCAGTAATGCTATTTTTTTAATTAAAAATAAACATTTCTCATTTTACAATAAGAATATTATTTTGACATGCTTTTTAAAATATGAGTTTCATTTTCTGAGAATTTAGGACATTTCTTATTTTAACTGTTAAATATTAAATTGTTGTGCTTATTAAAACTGAATTTATTTTGATTCATGAAATTTTTTTGTATTATAAAATTTTAGGAAAATAAATTAATTTTTATAAAATTTTAATTTTTTAATGGGTTTTAAATCATTACTAAAAGGTTAGCATCTTTTAAATTATTGTTCAGTCTTATTTGTAGGTTTTGTAGTTTTGAAATATTCCCATTTCTAAAATGTTTACTTATAAAGAGACCATTCTTTTTCTTAATATTGAAGTCAGTTGAATATGGGAAATTCTAATATATTTTTATCACTAATATGTATAATTATCTTATCACTTTTGTGACTTGAGCAGGATATTTGTATAAACCTTTCAGTTTGTTAGTAATCAATTTAAAGCATGATCATAATTAATTTAAAGCAAAATTTTTTAAAAAATTATTAATTTATTTCTTTTGTTTAATATTTATAATAGCAACAAAATATAATTTGAATTTCTCCTAAGTACATAGCTGTTACAATTGTGAGCATTCAAATACTTCACTTCTTTTATTGATTAATTTCATTATTATTTTATAATTTCTAATCAAATATTTAAAATCTTGATTTTAGATTCAATACTGAAATTTTTAAAACATTTATTTTACAGTAAAAAAAAACTTTGACATATATATTGAAATAAATCTATATAATGATCTTTAAAAATTTGTACATATTGTGTGAAAATCCCCAAAATATGAATTTTGAATGGCTAATAGTTAACAATTTTTATTGTAATTGCATGTTTACAGTGCTTTTTATTTAACTATAAATTATTTATTGTGTTATTTTTTCACTGAAGTGCAATATTTTTTATTATTAAAATTTTTAATATAGAGTATGCTAGTTTTATGCATCTGATAATCAACTGCTATTATATCAACTTCCATGTTACCTGATTTTTCAAACATTCTATCTTTTTATTCTAATTCATAACACTTTTGGCTAACATGAGAAAATTTCAAAATGAGAATTTAATTTTTCGATGAATTTTATAATAATAGTAAAATTTTGGTTGATTTTTTAATCAGTATGTAGGCCTTTTTATTGTGTTTGTATGTTTAAAATATTTCTTTTTTAACACTTAGTTTTTCTATTTTCTTAAGATACACCCTTTCAGCACATAGCTGTTATAATTGTGAGCATTGAAATGCTTCTACAAGAATTTTTAATTTATTGTTACTACTAGTGAAGTCAGTAACTGGTAAGTGATTCTTAAAGTATTTTTACTATTATAAGTTTTTATCTCTTATGATATAAAGACATTTTTTTGTTTCTTTTTCAATAGTAAATTTTATCCATGTTAAAATTATTTTAAATTAAATATTCTGATGTGTTTACTAGTCATTAAGTCTGTTAAGTGCAGTTTAAATTTCTAAAAAAATTAATATCTTATTTATAAAATTTAAATTTTATATGCCATTAAGTTACTCATTTTTCTGGCTTAAGGATATAATCTCTTTTTTTGGCACCTTCTACTAATTTTCAATTAAGCTAAAGTTAATAATTAATTTTAATTTCCAATTAGGTAAATCAATGTTTAAATTTCTCAAGGTTGTATTAATAATTACAAAATACCTTATAATAATAAACTGGTGACATAAAATGCAATTTTGTAATTTAAAAACATTACTTGTTTCTTTCTTGAATATTCTATTAATATTTTTTTATTATTTTACAATTATAATTTAAATTTATATAAATATATCTGATGTTGTATATTTTCATTTTCACTCTATCAATAAGAGTAAATTTAATTTTGAATGCTATTTTAATGGTGTTTATTGCACCAATAAACCATTATTTTAACCAGTTTTTTTACTGCCACCAAAATTATTCAAATCTATTCTACTAGCATTTCTCTTATTTTTGTTTCTGAGAATTTTTGATCAAAAATTTAAGTTTTTACCTCCAGAAAATTAAATTTAAATTTGTTCCTATATTGAAATATCTGAAAAAGGTGATCATGCTGATATTTTTATATTATGGTAATTACCACAGACAAGATTTGATCCACCCTCCTCAAGAAATCAATTTGTTTTCTTTTTGTACAAAAGATGGTTAGTTCCATTAGGTTGAGATATAAATAGAGAGATCTAGTTGCTTATTTCTCCTTAAAAATATACCTAATATGAGTAACTTGTGGTGAATTTTAGAGTAACATCTTTTGGCGACATTTAGTGAATCTTGGCGTAAGAACAACTCTTTTGGCGACATATCGCTAATCTTGGCATGCTCTAAGACTGTGAGACTTTTTTGTTCCCGACGTTGGGTTGACATAATATTTATCGACTTTTTTTTTAAATCCGAGATTATTATTCTACGAAAATTAAGCAAACTGGTTTATAAAATAATTGTTTCTTTTTTAATACATCGATAGTTGAATTTGCTAATTTAAATCATGTTTACTATTTTACTTCGTTTTCATGCTTTAATTAAAAGTAGTTATTTTTCTTTTTTAAGTAAACATTTTAATTCCTTTATTTACCTAAAAACGACTTTTAATTTTAAATTGCTTGTTAAAAAATTTTCTATGATGATTTCAAATACCATTTATAAAAATAGATTATAAAAGTGACCGAATAGACTTCCTTTTTTGCCATATGAATGAAAATAATTTTATTTTTAAAAAAATAGTAGCATATTAATTGAAAGTATCTGTAGACTGTTAACTTAAATAGTTTCAATAATTTTTTTAAATGCGTATATAATTATAATAATTTTTCTTTTATAAATTATAATTCAAGTATTAAGAGCAAAACATTTATTTTTGCATACAAAATTCAGTAACATATCAATTAAAGACATCTTGAAATGACTAATTTGAGTAATTTTAAATATTTTTTTGAAAAAAAAGCATGTGAATTTTTAATTATTATTTAATTATTATTATTTTTTCCTTTACAAGCATGACACATATCCACAAAAACGCTATTTTAGTATTTTCGATAAAAATTTCATCTTTTTTTGTGATTGATTAATTTTTTAAAGTAATAATCCTGCAATATTCTTAATATCTCAAGCACTTACTGTTTGTATTTATTTAATTTATTATTCAGTTATTAAAACTTATTTTATTTTTCGGTGTTTATGTTAGGTACAATTAATTATTTTATGGAGTTCTGTTTTTTTTTTTTTTTTTTTTTTTTAAACCTGTGTCATGTCTGACTTAATGTTATCAAACTGATTGAATGAAAATATTAATGTTATTGCCATCTTACCCCTTTACATTTTTTTTTTTGAAACGGAGTATTTCTTAGTAATTTTAGTTTAATTTAATATCTATTTCATAGTTTTTAAGAAATATATATTTATACGAATTTTAAAAAAGAATTTCGAGTGTTTATTATTTTCGAGTGTTTGCTATATAAAGGGACAGTCTCGTGCTATTTCAGGTAATAGGGGACAAAACAGCATTCGCAAAAATGGTTAGTTGCATGTTCTAAAGTATACATGAGTTTAGGTTTCTTATTTTATGCCTGTTAGACCATAATAGAGAAGAGATTTTTTGGCTAAAAATACAAAATAATAATAATTATAAATAAATAAATAAAAAGAAAGGAAAAGAAAGAAAACCAGATTTTCCCAGTTGTAGTGGGGACCATCTTAACCTCTGGACAAATGACGCGTTTTTAGATGGGCAATAGAAATAAGGAGGGGGCAATTGTCCTCCTCCCCCTTCGACGAGAATTTGAAACTTTCGTAGGTCGGCATACGTCTACCGTTTTAGAACAGGATGAATAGCAACAAATACAATAATTTAAAATCCATTTTAAAGTTAACTACACTAATCTAAATATCCAATTGAAGTTTAATTTAAACATAATGATTACATTTGGCTCTATAAATGATTTTAGGTGGCAAGTGAATAATATATCGCATTTTATTGACTATTTTTGGATCAATTATCGTTAAATAAGACATCTGATGAAGTTGTTCATTAGACTTATAGTTCGCCCTATACTTGGCAAAAAATAAGTGAATAAGTTGTAACACTTTTTTTAGTTATTGGTCTATTGACTAAAATACAGTGGCAGATTTCGACAATCTAAGGCCACAGGCTCTAACTTTCTAACTTATTCTGAGAGCTCCTTCTTGATAAATTGTATTGATGATTGGAAAAAAATGCGAACTAAACTTATTTGCACTTACAAATTCATCTTTCATATATATATATATATATATATATATATATATATATATATATATAGATAGATAGATAGATATAGATAATGATATTTTAAAATCTAATTGAAACATTAATTCATTTCCAAAATTTTATCTTAATTTAGCCCCATATTAACTTCATTCTAAAATGTTCTCTTATTTCCTGATTCAATTCCTATTTTTTTAAATTTTATTATTTAAGTAATACTATGCG
This sequence comes from Argiope aurantia, assembly GCA_026543865.1. NCBI lineage: Eukaryota > Metazoa > Arthropoda > Arachnida > Araneae > Araneidae > Argiope > Argiope aurantia. The sequence goes on from JAPMOR010114731.1 coordinate 364,793, forward strand.
TGATCTGTAGAATTGCTGAAATCGACATTTTCTCGCTCTCTGACTGAAAGGTGCTTAATTTTTTTTAATTTTCCTTTCCTAAGTCTACACATGTCAAAGAAATCCCTATTGAAATTTCATTATAAAATCACTGAAGGAAGAATTTCGGTCTATTTTATTCTCTTTTGCATCGCGATGTGAACGAACGTCAGATTCATCATCGCTTCTTGTACATAAATTATACCTCCCAGATGGAAAATAAACCGAAGTTTTAAAATTTCAAAAGCGTCGTCTCTTCTTCCACGCAACTGTTAAAATATACGTTTTACATATATATATGTAATGATATTTTTAAATCTAAGTTGAATCCTAATTAATATACACATTTTTATCTTAAAAATTATTCCATGTTAATTTCATTCTAAAATGTTCTCTTGTTTCCTGATCCAATTCCACCTTTTTATGTTTAATTAATGCTACAAGCGCTCGGTAAAACTGGTTACTTCTGCATTTTCTCACTCTCCGAGTCAAGGGATAAAAATATTTAATTCTTCCGACATTCTTTTAAAGATATCTAAAATTCCCTTACTTAAATCGACAATTGGTCAAGAAATCACTATGAAAATCTCACAGTAAAATGATCGAAGGGAAACTATTTGGAAATCATTTTTTTTTAAATAAATCATGCTCATTGGCCGTAATAGCTAGATATCTCAATCATTCTTGAATTATTGACAATCTAAAGCAGTTTTTCTGCAGCTTTAATTTCGTGAAACTTTGTTTACCGCTTGCATTTCTGACCATTTGGCATTTGTAAATCTTTAACGCAGCCATTGCATTCGGAAAAGTTGATTTGACCATATTATCATACATCAGTTCATAAGAATTCTTTTGCAGATATTATTTTTCTCGATTTATTTCGAGAAATTGTGACATGAAAAATTTAAAGTGTACCATTTCATTACGAAATTCAAATTCGATATTCTATGAACAATGTTCTTTAAAATTTTCAGCAGCTTCTAAATTTCGACGTCCGTTCTTTTTGGAAACTTAATCAAATATCCAAATATTTAATAAACTTTACTATACGCTTCAAAACACCACGAAAGTTCTGGGCTTAGCATATTTGACACTTAATTTTGTTATGACACTTAGTTTTCCCTTTCGTCTTCGTATAAGATCTTCTGTACCACCGTTTTCGAAATGTTTTTTTTTTTTTTTCATTTGCCTTCATCTTATAATTATCAAGAATTTCTGGTAATATAGATATATCGGTTCAAGTTTTGTCACTTTTCATTACATCACGAATTATCCCGTTTGAATTAGAAAAGAAATAGATTCTTTACCTTTATGTCGACCGCTTTTAAAGACTGATAAAGACTAAATCATAAAGCAAAATTTAGAAGGAAAAAAAAAAAAAACCTGCGCATTTTCATAAAGATCCATGATTGAAGTAATGTAGAAATACTGAAATTATTGCTTTAAAATTCGATTAATCTGCTTACATGATTATGCAAAGCTCTACAACTATCAACTTAAAAGGATTAAAAATAAAATAGAATAATTAAAACTGATTATCCTTATAGTTAGAGGAAAATTAGTATCCACAAGGTATTTTGAATTTACTTTTAACATTGGAAAATTTAAAAGATATATTTATAAATATAGCAAATGTTTCGAGATTTGAACATTTTAGATTAGTTAACAAAGCTTTCACTTGCAAAATTTTAAATAATGTAATTGAGAAGCATAACATTTTATACCAGTTTAAGGTTATTATTGTTCTATTAGCAATCTATTCAACTCTGGTTACTAAACTAATAACAAATTTTTCTAAAATAATTGTATTAAAAGACTCACTGGAATTTACTTTATTAGAAAGAGAATGATTTAATGCATGCCAAATACATGATTAATGAATAAATATTTCGCTGATTCCAAACTAAGCCATTGTTTTAATGATAGTCGAACATAGTCACTGTTTTAATAACCGTGAGAAAAAGAATAAAATTCTGTTACGTCTGGCAATCAAACCTGTTATAACAGATCTCGCTATAAATAGAAAACTTCTTCGAAATCTAACTCAAACTGAATTTCTATTTTTTATTATGAATTTCACGACATTCAAATGGAATGAATACTCTTTTTTATTTTATCATGACCATTTATTAATAGTCTATATTTAACTGAACTTATTTAGAAATAGTTAAAATATAAATGCTTTATAATAGAAATATTTAATACAACAAAGCGTAATAAAAAAAAAATGTTTGCTCACCTCTGTCAAAGCAGGTTTAATTCTAATTGCACGTTATAGCATTTTTCAACGTTTCGCAACTTCTTGGATTGAAATCGTCCTTGGTAACCCTTATCTCGAACCGCTGGTAACAGAGATATTTGACCAATGGGAGTTGTAGAGATAGAACTGGACTTTCCTCGGACAGAAATTTATGAAGGTCAACCCCTTCCCCTTCCATGTGGGACAACCTACTTTAACACCCTTTTTCACAGACGTGGAGGCATTATCAAATTATAAGACCCTTCCAACTGATTCCAGTGTAGAAAGAAGAAATTGCTCCCATTGCCTCATTTGCTTACTGTCAATCTTTTCAAAAATAGTTATCAAAATTTTATTCGAGAATTGCCCACATTTTACTTAAGATAAATTTATCTCTGAGATAAATTCCCAGAAACTAGAGCTATAAATACCAAAAAATTAGCAAATATTAACACAGAACAATTAAAAAATCGGAAAAAGTGATATTTTTAACCGAAAATGAGTGATTTGTTTTACTTTTACCGTAAAATTCTCCAAAATAAAATTTTATATGTTCATATTAATTTTCTATCTAGTCAGGCGCACTTAGCTTATTCTTGTTATATCTGTTGAAAAAGCGTGACAACTACATTTATTTCCAGCGCATTTGGATGAACTAATTTACAAGTACATTTTTTTAAACGCATTTTCTGAAGAATGAATATTTCACTTTGATTGATTCATAGAAAACATGATATCTCAAAATAAATTCATTAAAATTTCATGAAATTTGGCATGCATGTATCCAAAACCTTTGAGGGTGTGATAGACCTCGGATTTTAAGATAGCTTCACTTACACATATTTTACAGACACTTTAAGTTTAAAACATAGACAAATTTTGACAAAAGATCATTAACGGCAACTTCAAACTCTCATAAAATCTTTATTTTTTAAAATATATCTAGGTCTGCTATATTTTATGTAGTTTAAACTATATGTAGGTGAAATAAAAATTAACTATTTCCATTATTTCTTAACTTATTCTGTTTTTCCTAACATTGAACATTTTGTTAAATTTTCATAAAATAAGCAAATATTTCAAAAATTAAAGCAATGAGTGTATTTTTTTCTTGAAATAGTGCTTTTCAAGTCTGTTTTAGCCATTTGGTACAATAAAAAATGTTTATGTTTCATTTTTTTAAAATTCGTCCCCGAACCTAGTCAGATACCTTAAAGTTCAAATGAAGGGAGATATTACAGAAAGCTAGGGGAGTGCATAATACAATGAGTAGAGTGGTGTAAAGCTTTATAATAATATGAGTTAGCTTTATAATAGTATGAGCTTTATAATGAATGACTATCAGCATCTGTTTAAAAATAATTTGTTTCAGAAGCTATTAAGATCAAGTAACATGAAACATTTAAATGAAAATTTTGGTGACCACTAATCCCAACATACCAATTGGTCGCCGAATTTGGCTAGTAAATAAATGAAATAAAATTAAAAAAAATTCCAAAACAATCATTTATGAAACGGTTTTAAAATTTTAAAAAAAACCCCAGGAAATTATCAAAAGAGTATACACATTTTATAATTAAATTCATTATTCTTTCTTCCGATCGATTTACGCATTTTGATTATATTAATGCGGCTACACATGTTTAGAAAAGTTGCAAGTAGAATTCATCATAAAGTCAATTTCAGATTTATATTTGTTTTCGTTTAATATGAAGTATTTATAGATACGAATAAAACATACAAACGAGACTACTTTAATTTAGATAGAATATTTTCTTCAGTCGCAAAACAGTCGGAAATCAGGAGCATCTCAGCTGAGACATCAGATCATTTTATTCATTGTAAATAAGTAGCAAAAATTGACGAATTAAAATATGTCTTTTTTTTTTTTCATTTTCGTTCACAATTAAAGCTATTTAATGTTTTTTTAATAAGTTATTTGCTTATAAATAACATTCGAGAAAGTAAAAGATATTTAATAAAAATTCGTTAGCAGGGGCAAATTGCAGAATGGAAGGACTAAACCCATTCATAGGGAGTGGCCCAAGGTCTTACAGTTATATAAACAAGCAGACCTTGCTACAGATTAGGTGTGAAAAATTAATAAATGCAGTTATAAAAATATTATGACAATTGAAATGTACTAAATACTTAATTATTTGTTTATTTCCTCTAAATTATAAGATCTTTTAAAATCAAATAATAGTTTTATAAAAAGCAATCAAATGCCTAAAAAATGGAGAGCTTCAGTAATTAATTATAATTTTTATGTTCTAAAGGTCTTCTCTAGCGTTTGCTATGGAGCTCATTCCTTTTAGTTACAGCTACTTGTACGCTGTGAAAATACGAAAAATCAACTGAAAGAGTATCTTCTCTCAAAATGTCTGGGTGGTATATTGCTTACGATGCTCCTCCCTCTTTGACGTTCGAACTAGAAAGCATCTGTTTCCGGAACGGTGTTAGACTACTTCAAAGAATAAGGGGAAAGGGGAGGAATAACTTTTCTGTATAGATTGACCGCGGGTCTTTCGGTGGTGACCAGATGTCTTTCCGAAGGTCATATGTGACTTGTAATGAGTTGAGATGTAAAGGAGGATCCCGCTTAACTGATGGCTATTAAGGGGGACTCCTTGTTAAGCAGAAAATTGCTCAAAGGGTTCTTTTTTTATAATCTGTTTTTTCAATTTTTTCAGTAAGAGAAGTGCACATCCCTTGAGGATGGTTTATTTATTTATTAATATTTTTATAATAATTCCGGAATTTAAGGGAGAGATAGTACTAGTTCCAAACATGTTACTGAAAATCGGTAATAATGAATATAGTATTTTTATACTTGCAAAATTAATAAAGGCTAAATAGAACAGAAAATTCAAATTACCGTTCGTAAAATATATAATTGTATTTTACACAGAGTTATTGCAGAGCTTCGTTTGATTTAATTTTCTTTCAAAGCTACAGAATTTCCACAAAATTAATGCAGTTTGTCAGATTTTTTAACAATGAAATTTTAAGTACAAAAAAAATGTGAAGTATATTCTGGAATTGACTATTATGTGTAGGCAGGCTATCATACCGACAGAAAAAATTGATGAGCTTAAATATAGAATACAGATTGTTCCTGCTACCCACAGAGTTTCAATAAGCGGTTTTTCCATGGTAAATAAAGCATTTAAAAGTTGTTTTTACTTATTTATTTTTATTCGTGCATTTATTTATTTTAAAAATTGACAAGTGGAAAAAATAAATGTTTTCAACAAGCTATTTATAGAGTACATTTTTCGAAGTTCGAATTAAGGAATCTAAAGCTATTAATTTCCTTTCCTTTTTCTTATTAATTTTGGATAAATACGAATTCAGTCGCAACTATATTTCTCTTTGTCTTTTAAAATATATATAGAAGCCATTCATGCGAATCAATTTCCCCCAAAAAATGTTGCTTTATTTGGGACAGAAGTTTTGATATCGGATTCCTCTAATATAAAATAATTAGTTCTATCTAAAATATTAATTATTTTTTAACAATGTGAAAAGTTTTTATTTGATTCTGTTTTACTATTCAACTTTAAAGTCGAATCAGCCAGATCGGTTAATTTTAAATTAATCTCTGAAAATGGCACAGGAATATATGAATAATATATGTTTAGATAAATGGGGTGAAACTCAAGGATCTCGGTTTAAAATGAATAGGCAAATCTGAGTTTATAAAAATCGGTTTCCGGATTTTAGCATGAACATTACTTTTCATCTAAAAATGATATACAAGGTTAATTTCTAAAATTCTATTCTCTTATTGGAAAATGGATTGAAGCAGTTGAGTTTTAGATATGAGGAGTTTTGCACTAATATATGAATGAATATTACTGAAAAAATTTTACTTCGATTTTTTTAACACTTCAGTGAAAACTGATTTAACAAAGATTCGTAAGAATCAGCAGATTTTGCTAATCTAGCAATTTTATTAATCTAGCAATTTTATTAGAGAAATTACAACCGTCAAAGCATCACTAGTTTTTAAACATTTATTATCGAAAGCTCTAAAATCATAAGTATAAATAAGAAATTAATTTAATTTGAGATTATTTTTCTTTATTTAAGAGAATATATAAATCCTCATTAAAAAAATTCTAATTTCTCAAATTGTATATTTTTTATTATAAATAGTCTTTTAAATGTATATTACTGCCTATAAATAAACAAAAATAAGTTTAGCAGGTATATTTTTCATTATAAATAGCCTCTTAAATGCATATTACAGCCTAGAAATAAATAAAAATAAGTTTAGCAGATGTATAAATAATACTTGTAATTATTAAAATATAAACTTCCTTCGAATGCAATGCAAAGCTTTTATATGCATTTACCGGAAGATAAAAACATTAATTAAACATTAATTTTAAACATAATGATAAAAAAATGGAACTTTTCATCATAGAGGCGGGCTCTTGTTACTTATAATATTAAAATCAAATTTTTGAGCTTTCGACTTTTCAAACCTATACACTTTTCCGCAATCGGATAAATGTTCCCTATTTTTTGAGGTAACACTAAATATTTTTTAAACCCCTGGGTTCAAACCTCCCCTCTGACCTTAACATATTCGCTGCGGTAAGTCATATCACTGACTCTTCGTCCCGTCCGAAGGCACACGGATAATAAATACTGAATTAACGGACAACCGCTTTACCGCTATTGTTGGGAACTGTGGTTGAGTCCTAAAAGCCATCACTTGCCAACCTTTCCTAAGGAAGTACGTCCCGTCATCGATGGGAGGAGTCGGATCCCCACCTTTTCGTATACCCTCGAGGGTGGCGAGAACCAACCACTATGCCGGAAGCTTCTCATTCTCATTTTCAGGTACCCCCGGGGGGATGTTCTCTGCGGTAAGATGTAGTCTTTCTAAGAGATGAATAAGCTTCTTGACAAGTTCACCTTTCTTTCTATCAGTTATGGGAAATATGAAGAAACGCTGTCAATAAGAAAAAACCAGGCCAGTTTTCATTAGATTTAAATGAAGAAGTCAAACCAGCAGAAGTGTCTCTCTAAAACTTTCTCGCATACTCTCCAATAAAGATATGATCCCCCTCCCCCAACTAAAATTGTGAATCTTGAAAAAATTCGTGAACATCCCGAATGCTCAGAATTTTATTTTTAGATTCCCTCGCATGAGAGCTTTGGTCTTCGAAGTTTAGTAAAGAAAATCTAATATGCATTTTGGACGCGTTTTTCTCGATTGATTGAAAGAAAAATATAAAATTTTAATAAAGAGGTCATATGACAAATTTAATTTAAGTCGTTGTATTTTGAATTATAGCGCTCACATGCATTCGAAAATACTGACTGACAGATGTTCAAAACTTACACGAATTTAAATTAAAATTTGATTCGTATCAACATTTTATATTTTAAATCTGAGTTCCAAATTTTATCCATGTAGTTCTTTGCGTCTTATAATTATCGTATCCGCTTGTTCTCGGACTGACAGACTTCTTGTGCTTCAAAATTTGACAGAAATCTACAAATTTAGTGTAAAGACTGCATACTAAATTTCATCCTTTTAGCTCAAAGCATTTTTGAGTTATCGTGTTCACAAACAGAAATAATTCCCAAAATACGTTTTTCGGACTCAAAAAGACCCAAAACGTTAAGATTTGCCAAAATTTTAAGGACGATTTTTAAAGTATTTTTTTAAAGATTGCAATATTTTCACTTTGTATACTTCATATTTGAGAAAGGAAAAGCAAAGCTGTGTTACGCAATATAGTCGATACGACCGCCCCAATGAAGGTGTTAAACACTCTAAACTTAGGAAGGAGAAGATGCCATTTTTCTTTCCTAAGCGCCACTATACTGCATTATAACACGTCTATAGAATTCCATTCTTCATTGATTTAAAGAAGCAAAAAGCAACAAAGAATGGTAATGAAAGCATCTTGATGCGAGTCAGTTTCGGGCTACTGCAAAGAGTGAGATTTGAAGACGACGTTACACTGAATCGAGGGCGGTCTTAGCTACTTTTCTTCGAGGAAAAAAATAAATAAGTGAGGTCTTGTATTCTGTTGTGGCCTTGTCGATTGGAGACCACCCGTTACTGTTTCTTTTGAGCCAATTTAAGTGGGTTTTCAACAGAACAAAGTGTCTTGCAAACTCCCCTCCTGATCAAGTTGATGAAATTTTTTTCTTCTTCCTCCCGTTCCATTACGTAAGAGCATAGATTTAAAAGTTGCTCCCGCTGTCTAACTAGAATGTCCCGTCAGCGGCGACTCCCAAAAAAGGGTTACGCCATTTTCTTAAACAATGATATTCTTTTGTACTCTGCACTGGAAAATTACGCGCTTTTCTGTTAGAAACAGCGCGTAAATCGCCCGCCTCCCCTTTCGAGACATCATGTTCGAAAATTTGTATTATCACTTCAGCACAAAAGAAGAAGCCACTTAGATTATTCCATGAATGTTTTATTATTTTGATGCTGTTTTAGAATTTTGTAAGTAGCACGGTTCGCTGTCAACAGGTAACACGATACGCAATTGTTACCTGAAGAACCGTCTCCTGGAGTGATAAGTTCTTTGTATGTGCTTCATTTTATGAATGGGGACACTCCCTTTTCAGTTTTAAATGCTATTTCATGAAGATTAATAATTAGTAAAGTAGACAGTATTTGTAGATTTAAATCAATAATATGTAGAGACCCGTACGGGATTTTAAATCAACAAATCGAGTAAATTAGTCAATAGAGTGGAATTTGGCTAATTTGAATGTTTTAACCTCTTCCACGTCCGTAACACGTCTAGCGCGTTCAAGTGAAACTTTTGCAGGAAAGCCGTAACGCGCTTCAAGTGTTCTACATTTTAAAACTTTTAAACGTTTAAAACGCTTTGTAAATGTTTACTTGTTTGAGTTTTTATTTTTGTTTGTTCTAATGCGGCGAAAAACAGAGGATAAACGGAAATTTTCGCCTACAGGAGAGGCTGGCGAAAGGGTTAATTTTAATCACTGGTAATTTGAGTCCCCTCTGGTCGTTTGAATTTCCTATTAACATCATATTAAAATATGTTCAATAATTCAGATTAACTTAGATCGAATCAAAATTTAAACTTAAAATAATAAAATGTTATACTTTTGATTTTTTTATCAGGTACGTCCATAATTGATGGTATAATGAAATCCAATATTCATCAAAAGTATCAAATTGTGATATTTTAGTGTCTTAAATTGCTTAGTTAACCATCGAAAACATGCTATTATATCAAATAGATGGATATTGTACCGGATAAGAGGGAACATTATTACATCGGTATTTCACTTTAAAACAAGAGATAAGTTTGAAATGAAAATTCTAAATAATGTCTAAGTATTATAAAAAAAACCTTATAAAAGTAAACACCAAACGTTAAGAGAGCTTTGCTAAGTTAGATGCAAATTCAAGAAAACGTAAATTTTGTGAAAATATTTTCAATTTCAATAGCAATTTTTCAGTTGAACTGAAGTGCGTGTAATACAAAAGAAAACGCCTGATTAAAAACTGAGATACATATCTGCATTATTTCTCGACAGGAAAAAAAAAAAAAAAAAAAAACCTTGCAGAAAATCGCTTATTTTCCAATCTGCCCAAATTCTTGGAGAAAGGGACAAGAAATAATAATAATAATAAAAAAAAAATGAAATAAAAAAATGTATTCTAAAATTGTTGCTTCACAAATTTAGAGAAAAATTTAAAGAAAAATCTCAAGAGATTTATTCTTTATGTTTGTGAAAAACCAATACAATTAGTTTGTCAATACAAATACAATTAGAATTTTTTCCCCCTCAAATTTAGTATGCACTACTTTTTCCCCAAAAATACCATACAGAAACCATTTGAAATTGTAGAAGAACACTTTTTAAAACGGATTATCTTTTTGTTCCACGAATTCGGATATATTGAAAAACCTTTTTCTTACAGAATACTCCTTTAAACAGTATTAGGACTAATTATTCCAGTCCAAGGATTCCTAAACTGTGGGTATGTGACCCATCGGTAAGTCACGAGTCAATTTTTGGTCGAACGTCACATGATCTTGAATGTATATGTATCCTTCCACAGTTTGCAACAATGGTATATGGGCATAGCCTTCATCAGGTCACATGGTAGCAACAGGCCAAAAACATGCGACTGGTGTCGTTGGATAATAATAATAATAAACAAGTGTCTTTTTAACGTGCGGAAGACGAATATAAAGAACCGCTTTTTTTGCATATTACGACACAATGTCTTATTGCTCCAGTCTACGGTTAGGTTTCCATGAAGTACCTAAATCCCCCTACATTTTTTTCAGAAACTTTTTCATCTGGAGTGTTAATGATGATGTAATGTTCACGTTACCACGGAAAGGGGGTGCAGTAGCTTCTGAGGACAAAGACCCCTGAGCACCCCGAGGGCAAAAGTCTGTCTTCTAGCTCATATAAAGATGACACTCACGCATTTGCTTGCACACCCTTTTTACAGGGGGACTCTTTCACACACCTCACAGATAGAACACAGGTTGAAGAACAACCATGACCGAACACAGAAAGCTCAGATCACGGGGAAGACGCGCTACCCGTAGGCCAGGACGCTGGCATTTGGAGCGTTATTTTCAGTTTGCGTACGCATTAATTTCGAAATGGAATCGTTATCATTTCCTAATTATCCAAATTATCGTCAGTTATTCGAACTTTTAATCCCTTAATCGTTGTGTCCGTACGTCATACAAGCGTTGAATTATCGCTTTCCAAATTTATAAGCCGGAATTAAATCATAAGCTATAATTGGATGCAAAAATGAGTGTTCTGTGGTTCGCAGTATAGTATAAAAAAACAAAAACAAAAAACCGAGTATGCATTTTTGACATCTTGTTAACAAATCGGAACTAAAATTCGACACATAGCTACAATTTTTGTAACAACATCACATAACATGACATAGAATAATTTTATTATTCTATGTCATTCCGTTTTTGAATTATCGCTCTTACATACATGAATGTGAACAGACCAAAAGACACTGAATCCGTGGACGGATTTCGTTCAAACTATAGATCTATCTTTAGATGCTAAAATTGTATAATTAATTTTATTCTTCAGTGTTCTGCAGTTATCATATTCACTTGTTCCCAGCCAACAAGCCGAGTTTTGTTCAAAATCTAATAGAAATCTATAAATTTGGTGTAAAGGGCACTTAAAAAACTTCATACGTCTCGTTCAGAGCATTTTTTCGGCTATCGTATTCATAGACAGATAAATATAATTTCAAAAATATGTTTTTCAAACTCAGGGAAGTTTGAAATGTAGAGGCCTCGTCAAAATTTTACGCTTTACTTATTTTTTAAAATTTTTTTTTTTATGATGATGATGATCTATTTTCTGCACTAAAAAGTTAAGAAAAAAAGGGGGGAAATCTAACATTTTAGGAGAAAATGTTACATTTTTTCAATCAACATTTCGAAAATAAATAAATTTATGTTTCGAAAAATATCTAAGCTTTATAACCATTGCAACGCTGAATATGACTAAAATTGGAGTTTGGTTAAAGAAATAAAAGATCTTACTTTCTTGGTATTTTAACCCTTTGCACTCGGAAAAGTAATTCGATGCCTAATTATTCACTTAATGAAAATATTTGTTTATTACTCTGAAAAATAAGTATACATAGTTGTTTTAAGTCGAATTTCTTTGGAAAATTGATCTACAATTTTTTATCATTCTGTAGGCGTTTTTAACAATTAAAATTGAAAAATAAATAAATAAAACGTCCAAATGACGCAGCGTCCTGAACGATGAGTGAGAGGCACCATCCGAGTGCAAAAGGTCAATTTACAAATTTTTGGTGACATTTTGCATAATTCGTAGTCATATGAAAATTGTAAAAATAACTTCTTGTGTGCACACAGAAGTTACTTTTACAATTCTTGTGTGCCCAGAAGAATTTCAGAAACAGAAGGAAAAAGTTTTATCCCCTGTTAAGGATTATGTTCACTGTCAAACGAGCATTATGTAAATTTGCAATTAAAGCCATAAAACATTTTAAATTATTAAATAAAATGTTATCTTTGTTAATATCAAAATTATGAAGCTATAAAGAACTAATAAATTAGCTATAATATTTACCTGTAATCAAAACGCAGTTGTGGCTTCTGATAAATTAGGTCGAATGAATGAATTCATAAGCCTTAGAATCTTGAATGTGTCCATCTGATTGATTGATCGATAAATATGATAGATTAATTTCCTGCTTCGAACGTATATCGTGCCTATCTATCTATTTCTAAACTACTATTAAAAATAATTAGAGAAGCTATCTTAATTTAAAAGGCATTTCATCAAATTCTGTTTATCAATTAGATTGACTTTTAAATTAATACTTCGTTTGCTTTTTTATGTAACTGGTATCTTTTGAGATCATAAGATTATTATTATTTTTTTAATTTGTCTTCATGAGATTATTATTTTTTTTAAATTTGTGTGCATGATGTCATGCATAAAAAATATTAAAATAAGCTTCATCTGCATCTTTATGACTATAGAATATTTCTTCTTAAATTTTATTATTCTCGCGACCACTTTTCAGTTAGGAAAGATAATCTTTCACCCCTTCGTTCATTTTATTACAGCTACAAAATGGAGAGGGAAAAAAAAAAAAAAAAGGAATGGAAAGATAAATGAAAAGAAATTCAATTTAAAATAATTTTTCAGCAAATTTTAGGAAATATTTTTAGATAAAATTTAATTCTTAACCAAATTTGCTTACAAAAATTAAAGAATTAAAAAAAATCGTCTTGTTAAGATTTCGCAAGTAAATTTGCGGGCACTACTCACAAATTTAGAAATTCTGCTGTAAAACGATTAAATACTTTTAATACCATAACCTGAAATATCAATGGCGCTATCATTTTTTTAACTAAATATACAAGGAATTTTTCATTTTTAAAAGTTTATCCATTAGTATTTATACCTTTTTATTAAACTCGAATGATTTGAAAAATCTAATACATCAATAAATTCATTATGAGTACAAATAGTGAGCTAAATGCAAGTCCACATATTACAATCTCATTTAATAATTTCCCCTTTAATTGAAGAAACTCGTATTAATAGTAAAAAAAAGAAAATATTATTCGAACATTTATTTTATATATTTTCATGTTTAATGCAATATTCCCGCCTTTTCAAATTAATAGCAAATAAATTAATAAAATGGCAAGAAACTTTTGTTTTTTAAAAATTCCAGTCAACGAACAACGGACAAAGGTCACTGTTGCTTGACCTTTTGTTTACTGCATGACGGATTCCAGATAAAAAATATATTTCAAAGCTGATTCAGCATTAACTATAAGGCAACTTGGCCTTACAGCCACCGTCCATTACACATCACACACATTTTAACTTATCTAACAATTACTTCAAAGCCTTGAATGGCATTACTCTCGCTGGACAGTTACCACCCTGTAACAATGGACGCACGCTAGAAATTCCTTTTGTACTGGCTGCTTAATTGTTTCCAAAGCTTCTTCAAGCCCGTAATAAGTAATACAACAGAGAAAATCGTACTTCCGTTGAGCCGAGCATTTACTTTTTGGATCCACCTGCTGGAGAATAGCTCAAGGCCTTGCCAGACCTTCATAATAGAACCATAACTTCCTGTGAAGATTATCTTAGGTCTAGTCCTTGGGTGTTCGTAAGAAGACAGGGACTACGTAAAAGACTGCGTTAAGAATGCGACGATGAGCAAGGCTGTTTGGGAGAGGTGAATCTACAGCGGTATTTGGATGTGGGCATAGATTGTTGAAAGTAGGAAACACGCCAAGGTTTTGACAAGGTCAATGCCTAATCGAACTGATTGGCAGTCATTATTAGGTGCTCATAAATTAGCGCATGAACTAGTATTCTGTTCAGCATTGTGTCTCGCTCGTAAAAGACAACAAATGCTATTAAAAATGACAATGAATATTTTCCGTATTTGTTTTTTCTTTATCTTTCTCAGTACAGTTATCTTGATGTAGCATTTGTCACGAGATGCAGATTCTGAGTATGCTTATTGTTCAAGATTCTTTCAGAATGCAAATTTACTTTTACTTTAAAATAATCTTTTATTATTTACTCTTCCCATGAATAATTGTGGTTGTTTACTTTTTACTTTGTGTTTGCAAGAATCTTATCGTTATTACATTTGTGTGCGTGTTTATTTATGATTTTGGATTAAATAGTTTCGTTGAATTCAAATGAATTTCAGAAAAACTCATTCGAAAAATTTTAAATTTCAAAAAGGCTTCATTTATGAGCTTTCTAATCTCATAATGCAGTGTGATTTATTGATCCATATGGATATACCTTTATAGATCCTAATGGATATACGAAGAGAAAAATCTTGGTGCTTTTTATCTAAATAAATAAATAAATTTTTTTGATCAGGACTCGGAACTTTTTTTTTTTGCATATTTACATATTCTACGTATATCTGTAAAATTTTAA
>JAPMOR010114731.1:379932-446801 GCA_026543865.1 Argiope aurantia
TTGTTTTAAAATAAAAATTTAAAAAATAAATAAATAAAACGTCAAAATGATACAACGTCTTGAATGGTGATTGAGAGGCACTATCCGAATGCAAAAGGTTAATAATTTCGATTTTAATTAATATTAATTCGTTAATATTTCCACCGATTTCATTATTTTTAGTATGAACAATATGTAATAAATTTAATCTTAGTTTTTTCAAGTCTCATTAAAGATATATAAGATACTTTAATGCGATAAAGATACTTTTTTATTATATGAGATTATATATTTTATTATATATTATATGAGATATTTTAATGAGTTTAATATATATGCTATAAGGATACAAGATTCTAAATAAATGCAATATCCATGATTTGTTTTATTCACTTTCAACATATTTATTTTAAAAAGAAATATTAATTATTAAGAAATTATACAAAAGGGTTTATTTCCCCTAATTTCGTAGAGAGTTCTACTAGCAAACAAATTTCAAAATGTCAATATTTCATGTAATAAATAGAAACCAAATTCTGACGCAAATCAGAAGATAAATTAAAGTTTTAATGAAATGGTTAGAAAACAATTAACTTTAACATCGCAGAACAATTGAATTTATTTTTTTACATAAAGACTTCATGTAATATGTAAAAAAATAAATTCAATTGATCTGCGATGTTAAAGTTAATTGTTTTCTAATCATTTGATTAAAACTTTAATTTGGCTTCTGATTTGCGTCAGAATTTGGTTTTCTCATACTTCTTATGGTCTTGTTTTTGTGAATTTGACCCTCTGACATGAATACTCTATCATGTGGCTAAAAAAAGTACAGTAAAAATCACACGGTTAGAATATATGTACATTCGCTTTGCTAGAGTTCGACGAAATTCCATTTTTGAAGGTGTGTAAGCTGTGAATGCTTTCGCACTTTTTTTTTTGATGTACGCCATGTTGTGGTGAACCGCTCGTAAGAATTCCTAATAGGGGTTTAATAAAGAGTTTAGTTAAGTTATATTAACATCCCATTTTTAAAGCAACATTAGGGCTATTTTGTGACGGACTTCGTAATTTTGAACCGCGGTCAGATGACGAGGACGACACTTAAGCAGACACCCCCGCTCCAAACTTCCATACCATATCGGCGGGAGGACGTTTGGCCCCAATGGATTTAACATGCACCAGACCAGCTTACACGTCGGTTCTTCGGTGGAATCGGGTATCGAACCTGAAACCTACCAGTGCCGAAGCCGAGACCTTTCTACCAGGCCACCGCATCTCGGGCTTAGTAAAGAGATTTTATAAGAAATGAACATTTTACTTAATGATGGAGAAGATGAGGAATCTGAAGATGAATAAATCTCCCGATTATTATTCGAAAAATATCACATAATTATTTTATTTTATGAATAATTCCATCTTTTTTTTTATTTCCAAATTTGTCTTCAACAGTCGCCATAGATATTGTTTGCATGCTTTGGTAGTAAGCTTTGATTCCAAATTGTTTTGTCGAAAGCAGTTGAAACATTTTTTGAATTTTTTAAATATTCTATTTGAGAGTTCATCGTTAATAATCAATTACACGAATTTGCCGTTTCTTTAAATACTCATAACATTTCGTGTAATATTAATTCTATAATTTGATGTAAAATCAATTAAAATTACAGATAATTTGCAAGTATTTACTTTTTTTTCGTTATAATTAGTTTATTTTTTGTTTGAAACATCTTAATCCTCAGATTGGTTTAATTTGATAAAATAAAATTTTTAATGCTTATTATTAATTGATTCTAGCGGTTTTTTTAGTATCATCACTAAATATATCACTTTAAGAATTATTTTTGTTTCTACAATTCGATTTTATTTATCTATCAATACTTATATAAAGCTCAATGTGTGTGTGCGTGTGCGTGTGTGTGTGTGTGTGTGTGTGTGTGTGTGTGTGTGTGTGTGTATGTTGGCGCTCTACAGGCCTGATCATTCGACCTACAACTAACAAATCTGGCACATGTATACCTTGGAGGTAGGGAATGTGCACCTGGAGTACCTTTTTTTGAATTTTTAATTAGAACTTTAATTGTTAATTAAAAACTAACTTTCCCGCCAAAAAAATCTTTTCATTTTCCCACCGCCAAATAAGTAAGGCTTCAATTCCCCCTCCCCCACGCTAACGAGGATAGGCTTAACATATTTTCCGCCGATTATTTCAAACAATTCTGTTTATTTTCTTAGTGTTTGATGCATTTAAAATTAAAGATTGTTAATTAATCGATCTTTCAGATTCATTCTGAAGTACTTTTAAATTAAAATAAAACAGAAAAAGGAAATTAAAAATTTCTAATCTGCGTAGCGTTACTCCAACTGGCGTAGAAAATTCACGCATTTGCGTTACTATAATTGGCGTTGAAAATTCACGCATGCGCGTTGTGTTCTGATTATTGACAACTCTATTTTCAAAAGATACGGACTTGGTTTTGAAGACTTAACATGTTTCCGGCCGATTATTTCAAACGACTCTGTTTATTTTCTTAGAGTTTGATGCATTTAAAACTAAACATTGTTAATTAATTGATCTGATCATGATGAATCTGAGAAAATTTTGTAGAAAACTTCTTGAGATATTGCATAAATTAAGAAAGATATTCTTTAGTGCCCATAAGGTTTAAATACTCAGCGACTCTGTTTTCAGTACTCATATTAAGAAAATGCTTCGTTTCAGTAAAAAATGTTCTTATATTAATTGCAATTTAACCATTTCCACTTTAATTTAAAGCATAAATTCTACGGGAGCTAACAGAAAATTAGAGAGATGCATATTACGTTGTGACTGAAGGCCTTTATAATATTATGAGTGAATTATATGACTATCAAAATTTGAAGCTTTAAAATATTTTCATGAAGAAGCTATTAAAATAGGAGTAACATAAAACATTTAATTATTAAAATTTTAACGAGCATTAAAATCGGCGAACCGGCTGGTCGCCAAAGGCGGCTAGTAATGCAATAAAACGAATGACCTTAAATATATAACTGATTGGATTTTCTCTAATTCTTTAAATGATTTTGAAATATCTTTGATTAACAAAAGAATTTCAAATGCCGTAAAATTTTTGGTAATTTATGCTCTATTTCTTCACAATTTTTCAAAAATCATCAATATCATTCGCACCAACCGTGTCTATGAAGAATGTCAAATGCCATAAAATATTTGGTATTTTGCGCTCTATTTCTTTACAATTTTTCAAAAATTATCAATATCATTCGCACTCACTATGTCTATGTAAAATGTTGTTGTTCAAAAGGACAGTGAACTATTTTCGCTCTTGTATAATGGTATAGAGATTGCATCTTTTAAGGAACCAGAATGACAGCGATTTGTTAGATTAACGACCTTATGGAAGCAACACGATGAATTTTAGGGACGAAACTCGTGATTTTAAGCCGAGGTCAGATGATGCGATTTTAACTCGTTCTTTCATGCCACACCAATGTGAATGTTTATAAGATTACGCAGTGGTAGCGTTGATTGTGATTCTTTGACGGAATCAATACTTGTTGTTCCATAATGTGCGATATGATTTTATTTAATTCTTATATAAACGGCACATTTTTGAAAACTACACAAAGGTGTTTGGAAATAAAACATGTAAATTTGAAAGGTAGCTCGATGCTGAAGTTGGCAGTTCATTGAATCTCTTCTCCTCGAGCATCAATTTGACTTTTATCGAGATTGACTTTTCTAAATATCATTAATTGTGCAAGGTTTTTTGAATTCTTGATCAGGATTTACGAAGTTCCTTTAATTCTCCTGATTTTAATAAAATAATTAAAAATAAAACAGACAAAAATTGTAGTCAATTTTAAAAATTTTAACTTTCAAATAATTTTCTTTACCAACTTTCATTGGGTAAAGAATACCACACACATTTGAGTTACTCTCACTTTTCTTAAGCATCCGAGGAAATTGATATGGAGGTCATCATGACAGTACGGAGGCGGCAAATAAGGTTAAGTCTTAGTGACCATCATCTGCCTCAGTTAAGCTCCTCCCGTAATATACCGTCATTGGAGTGGAGGTAACTTGAGCCATAACAACTGAGAACCACCCGTTGAACCCAGAGCTTCTCACGCCAAACGTGAGTGTTCCTTAGTGGGAGTGGCCGCAGAATATGGCGTCCCTATTTTAATGGGGAAAGTTATTTACTTGTTGTAATTTTATTTTATATTATTAGCTTCTATAATTTATCAGTTTGGCAAAATGGCTGTTAACGCTATAAGGACCTAGTTATTTTTAACTAAGTTTTCAGTTTTAGATTTCACTTTGAAAAATCAGATCAATTTTCAGAAATAGTATGATTCTCAGCTTTAAATGTTTTTGCCATAATATTTCCTAAGTAGTTCCACTTTTATCCGATAGTAAAACTTCTTACATCATTTTGTTTAATGAAGTAAACAGCACTCTGTAATATTATCTTCACTAAGAATAAAACTTCTTGCATCATTTTGTTTGACAAAGTAAATAGCTTTCAATAAAATCACCATTTAAATTCTTGATGTTCGTAATTTTTTTTTATGGCGATAACAATTTACATTCTCATTCTTCGGTGGATTTGTTATTTGTATTTGTTAATTATTATATTTTATTTCCGAACAAATTCTGATGTTCGTAAATTTTTAAAGTTTCTCAGAACGGAATAATGATTAGAAAGTTAGGATGAAATGTCAGTGTTCATTAACTATTTCACACTATTGTTTTGTAAGGGCCAAAACTCTTATAATTTTCATAGTAAAAATTCATGCTCATATAACCACTTAAAAGCTGTTCTTATTTGGAAAGCTTAGTGTTTACTTCTCTGATTCTTCTGTTTTAAAATAACATTTCGAATCCAAAGCAAAAATGAAATCCCTCGAAGTACTAGCGATATAAACAAAAATAATGTCGGCCCTTTTATGTACCGCCGAAAAACTAGAACTCTTCTGCCCAGAAAGGCTATCTTCCCACGAGCTGGTGAAAAAAAGTCTCATGTATACATAGTCTTTAAATTTGCTGTACATAGTCGTCAAATATACCGGTTTCCGTAACCATTCCACCCTCTGACCTTGGAAATCGGGGTCAGAGTTCGTTTAATCCGGAGCAAGACTTGACGGATGCAAAGAGAGTAGTTCCGTCTTTACTCATTCGTGCCACTCAACAAGTGTCCCATCCCTCTGATGAATATGCATGAATGAGTAATCTTTTGTGGACTTAGGCGGCAATTTTTGGCCTCTCATTTGAGAGTTTTATGTTGGAGGGCAGGACCTTTTTCACTTGAATCGTGGGCCAGAGTGTAACAAGCAGACACTTTTCTCCACAGCAAAACTAAAACATTTGTACAGGTAGAGAATTTGAAAGATTTATGGGATTTTCAGTATTTATTCCATTTAAAGACAATTTACATAAATCAAGACTGGCAAATTTATTTTTACAAAAAAAATTTGTAATTTTTTTAGAGGGGGGCAAACGTCAGCAGGTTTGTTATTGCGCATAGATCGGAAATTTAGCTCATAGTAATCGTTCTATTTAAAATCAAATATTTTCAGAAACGGAATTATTTGAAAACGTGTCTTTTATGTAACGTAAATTGAAGATGAAATTTTCAGCATGCTTTCTGTATAGAACCAGTGAAATAAAAAATAAACTAGGAATGCTTTTTATACATCAGCAAAACGCCAACATATCTGTTATTGCAATTAAACTGAAACTTGTGATATTCAGCATTTATTCTGATGAAAATTAATCTTGTAAAATAAAAATTGTTAGCAAAGTCTTGCCAGCTTATAGCTCAGTTCTGGGTGTGTGGTATTGTAAAATCGGAGAATTTATCCATTTGATCAAAATGTGCAAAAACACAAGGGGCAGTTTTGGATTATACAGGCAGATGACCACTTTTAATGTCGTTGTTATTATATTATTTTACGTTTTATGTATTTTTTTGATAAACCACTACAAGCATAATTATTTCATTATTTTAAAATATTAGATTTGTCATAGAATTCTGAAATTGGCTCAGATGAAGATATTTCACTTTTAATTTCTTAAGGTATATAAGGTATTTCTAAGGTATTACTAAATGTTTTTTATTGAAGTATTGCTTACAAAATTAGTAATCGTTGAAATATATTTATTGATCTTTAGAAACGCTCAAACCTGCATGCACAAGGCTCTAAATAACTGTAGTGAACTCTGAACTTCCACACCACCCGCTGCTGTGGTGTGAAAGTTCGGAGGGGGGTGTTAGCTCAGGTGTCGTTCTCATCACCTCATTCTCGTTCGAAACGACGAGGTCCGTTCCACAATAGCCCTTGTGTTACTTTAAAACGGGATGTTAATATAACTAAACTAAACAATTTACAAATTCGTAAATAGAAATAAGCTATGCTTTACATATGAATACATTTAGCCAGTTAGCTGTTTTTGACGAGTATACTCGTCTTGGAAAAAGTAAAACATTTTGTGTTATGACGAATGTATTCGTCAAGAGTAATAAGTAGTGACAATTTGCAGTTTAAATTACAATTTTAGTAAAATCTCAAACATATTTGTCAATTTCAAGTTGTTTAATGTATTTTGAGGCCAAATTGAAATCAAAGTAATAAATAAAAAATTATTATTAAAAAAACCCGCATATAATAGGAATTGTTTTTCTTAAATGTATCGTTGTGTTGTATTAGTCATTTTTTTTATGTATCTTTTCGCTCATATGCAAAAAATGTATGTTTGTTAAAAGTCATTTCATTACAACATAATTTCATATTGCACATACTCTGTATTTGACGAGTATACTCATCATCGCTAAATTTGTGCGACACAGTTTAGATGCGCATTTTCCGAAGCGGTCGAAACAGTTAACTGGTTAAGAGTCGAATCTGATTTTTTTTTTTTTTTCTGCTTGTGTTACTGAAGTAGCTTTTCCTAAATCTCAAGACATTTTAAAGTAATTATCTTTAACATATTAAAAGAAAAATTACTAAAATTATCCTTATATCATGACGAATTAATCTTTAGATTTGCTAGGTATTTAAGTGTGAAATATTTTTTCAGAAACTCAAAAGCAACAAAGCTTTCCAGCAGAGATTTATATGTATTTTCTTACTGATGATTTCTTAGTAACTTTTTACAATTGTATTAGGATGTCCCAAAATTTCTTTCTCATCGCACTATGAATGACCTTACTGGTTCTGCTTGTGCAAACATGCAGGCTTATCTATTAGCCGTCTATGTCATCAATTTCAGTCGTCCCAGAGCTCTAAACTGTCACAAAGCAGGGACTAAAAGAGTTATTTTGTCCATTTGGTGGGATTGGAAAGGCGTAATTTTTATACGAGCACCTTCCTGAAGGTGAAACAATAAATTATACGAAATACTGTCTTCAACTGGATCAACTGAAAGCTGCCATAGAAAAAAAAATGGCCGGAATTAATGAACCGACAAGGCGTTGTTTTTATCATGACAAGGCGGGACAACATATTGTATTACTCTTAAGAGAAAAGCTCTTACAGTTTGATTGGGATGTTTCACCACATCTTTGCATACTCTCCAGATCTCGCTCCATATAATTATTACTTCTTTCTATCCTTAAAAAATTTTCTTTGAGATAAGCGCTTTAAATCCGGCAGTGAAATAAAAGTGCACCTCGAGAATTATTTCTTGTCCAAAACACAACAATTTTGGAAAGAGGGCTTAATAAGGCTTCCTGAGAGATGGAAAAGGTAATAGAGCAAAATGGATCTTATATAACAAAATAAATAATATCTTAAACATTAAATATTGTGTATTCATTTCATATTAGAGATAGGAAAGACATTTATGGGGCATCCTAATACCTTTGACTAGTTAATTGTTTTTGATGAGTATACTTGTTGTGGAAAAAGTACAAAATTTTGCCTTATGACGAGTTTATTCAATGACAATTATTATATTTATATAATAATTAAATAATTTATATATGTTTATGGAAATTTAGATACGCATTTTCCGAAGATGTCGAAACAGTTAAAAGGTTAATGAAATTTTAATTTAAATCTATACGATAAAAATTGCTTTAGGATATTAGTAAATAGTAAATTAATAACTGATACGTTTAAAAACGCTATTTATCACTATTTTAATGCAATTTATCAAACTTTGACTTTTTGTTCCATTGTCACAATTTTTTTTCTTTGCAGGTATTTCTTGTTTATTTTATATCATTTGTATGGAAGCCACTAATCTATCATTATTTTATTTTTAGATTTATTTTCTTTTCTTCCGCAAAATAGTTTTTTTTTCTAAAGAAAAGTCTTACCTTCATTTTAGTGTTTTATTTTATACCATTCGGGCGAAGTTTTTTAATTTTCACTCTGAAACACTATGCAGCATAGCTTGCAACACATTTAATCGTGAAAATAGAGCAGTTTTGTATTATTTATGCATGAAAGATCTTTGTTGACGAAAGTATTTTCTGCATGTCATTGTTTTCGAATTTCTTAGCTCGTTGTTATCAATGAAAAAAGATGCATTCGATAAATGGGAAGACTAAGCAGTTTTTGTTTAATGTATGGGTGTACTTACGAATGTGCTCGGCTGATCCAATTAAGACTGAGAATAAAGGAACCCAATTTTTCGAGAAAATAAAAAAAACATGATTTCCATTTAATCTGCATAAGCATGATGTATTTTGTTATTTCTAATGAAAGGGAAATAGAATATGAGAATAAAATTAATTTCTTATTTACCGTTTATTTAATTTATTATTAAACTCATCCTTAAGATCAATACATAGGTTGTACCAGTACCTTTTTTACCCACTGCGGACAAGCTGGTACAAATGTTTTACTATGAAATGATTAGAAACTAACTGTCCTCCTTGGTTGTACCAGTACATTTTTTTCCCACTGCGAACAAGCTGGTACAAATGTTTTACTATGAAACGATTAGAAACTAAGTGTCCTCCTTGGATGATTCAATTTAACCTCCCAGCTTTACACCACTGTGCGTTAGTACTATTCCTATGTATGATTTCTATGTTTTATTTCTAATAAAGAAAACTAAGTAGGTAACCGTATGAGATGAGATATGAAAGGGACCATAAATCTTATCCATCTAGCTTACTTTGACATTTAAAAAGACTTCGCTAGCTTACTTTGACATTTCATCCAACCGAAGTTTAATTAAAATTTCTACGTATTTAATAAAATATACCAAGGAAAAAATAAGTCGTAAATGCAATATTAATATAATATTTTAAATTGATTTTGTAATACGATTCGTTTCCGTATAAGCTGCCACATATTTAAAAAAAAATAAATCAACTAAAACTACATTGACACTAAGAATCTTGTGTAAAATATTTATTAAATTTCCATTCCCAAATATACAGACTTCTCTGAACAAATAGCAACAATAGTTATATGTTACATAATAATACATTTCAATTAACACTGAATGACAAATTTCAGTGCTAAGATAGATTTTCACAAAATGAATGTTTTTCTATATTTTGTTCAAAATATTTTGAAATGCATCAACGCATTCCAAGCAAATCAACAGTTTTGTTCAAATTGTTCTGTTTATAAAGGATGAATGCATGTTTTATGATTTAGTTAAATCTTAAAATAAAAAAATGTGATTAAAAACATATATTAAAAAATAAAACAAAGTTATCACTAAGAAAAGAGAAAATGAATGCAAAGAATCAACGGGATATTATGGAACTCATAAAATAAATTTTTATAAAGAATATATAATAAGAAATGAGCATTTAAATTTTTTTTTCAAATTTTTGAGACTCTGATTTTATAGACTTACATAAGAAATTAATTTAGGTTTACTAGTAATTAAAGTAAATAATATAATTCCGTGAGTGATAATAAAATACAGCATTATTTTTCAAACAATAAATATGGACTTTTCTTTATGTATAGCAATTTTGATGAAATATTTAATTTCGGTTAAATCAAATTAGCGTTTGCTTCTGTATATATAGCATTATGTATATATAATAAACAAATTAAGTAGGTATTAAGTGTATAGGAATTTAAATAATAAATATATTAATAAACAACATTGTAAGTAGCATCCGCTTGTCAGGCACTGTAAATGTTATGGACGACACAGAAATCATTCTAAGCTCTTTAATAATTTGATATCATAAATGGAATGTCTAAAATTCTCTAAGGAACAACATAACACAATTCTATGTCTATGTTTTATAATTTGAGGGTGAATTCTTTATTCATAATTAAAGTATTTCAAGGTTCTTTTATTCCAAAAAGATCTTATAAATAATCACCATATTAAAAAAAAACTTTTGTATTTGTTATTGGCTTGAAAGAGCAGCTGAAAAGTATATACTGGCAATATTTATTTTATAACAAACTTAAAAACCCTGTAATAACAAGCTAAATCAGTTGCATCTGGATCAGGCAAATGGTAATGATTATACTAGTCATAAATATACAATGCTTTCAATGACGTGATTTGGGAATGTTTAACTTCAAAATAACTTCTACATAAACACGCAACAAAGAAATAAACGCTAGTCGAAAAAAGACAACGTTTTTATGTTCAACAAGCAAAATAATATGAAATATTTCTAAAAGATTCGACATAAATGAATAGACAACGAGGCTTCCAGATTCAAACTTGAAAACTAACTAAGTTGATAGAAAATAAATTCTAAACTTTAGACATAGATTAGAATCTTAATAGGCAACGGATGAATCTAGAAGCTTCGTCCTC
This sequence comes from Argiope aurantia, assembly GCA_026543865.1. NCBI lineage: Eukaryota > Metazoa > Arthropoda > Arachnida > Araneae > Araneidae > Argiope > Argiope aurantia. Next base: position 390,671 of record JAPMOR010114731.1, read on the forward strand.
TGAAGTTTTGGAATGCATGTAGTAATAATGAAGAGAAAAAATGCTAGTTGAAAAATGAAACGAATCTAGAAACTTCTTCCTCGCAAATTTTGGAATGTAATAATAATAAAGCAAAAGAATATTTTGAAAAATATAAGAAATGATTGAATGAATAATTATTAATGAGGAAACACTAAAATCTCTGCTATTTGTAAAGATAAAATGCGTCCAGAAGAAGAAATTTAATCTACTGAAGAAAGCATATGTATTTATTATTATTTCAAAATTGAAATTTAATAAGAAAAAACATTAAAATATGTTGTATTAAAATTCAGCATATTTCATTTATGACCGATATAAAAGTAATGAGATGCAATTAAACAAAAAACTTTAGAATATTTTTTTAAGATAATGGGTCTTGAAGAGATTGAGAATAAATTATTAGACTCTAATCCTTTTCAGGTGGATAGTAAAAAAAACTTAAGAGCAAAAAGAATGCTTTCGAAGGAAGAAAAAAAATGCTTTAGATATAGATTTTGAAAAATTATATATGCATAAAAATTTAGCAAAATTCCAAATTATATGAATATAAGTGGAATTCCGCAGTTAAGATATGAATTTGACACAAACATTCATGATTATTTTGTCCGCTAAAAATTGTTTACAAAAAGATGAATGTATACAATAAGTGGCAGCTTCAATTTATATACATTTGTTCTTTAGTACATATGAAACGAAAGGATAGTAAGGTGATAGAAGACAAGTCTTACCTTCAGGACATAATGCCGTTTCTGAAATATCAAACTTTTTCGATTTTTGGAATCCAATATTTCAGAATATTCATAACGGTCGATACAGAAATTCAAAGGCAAATCTGTTGCTATTTATTTCACAATACTGACATATCTAATGATTATGATTTTATTTAAATTAATAACTTAGTTTTAAGGACTAGGATTTTAGAAGTATAATTAGTGTTATTTTAAATAAAGCTATAACACATGAGAAATTATATTTACAAACTTCGCTTACTAATGTATTACTCAACTATTATATTGCTAAAATGTTGCTCTTTTTAACAACAACTTTATTTGGTTAGCGATCACAAGTAAACATAGATTGCAAGTTAAAAAATAATGGTTTTTTTTTCAAAGCTAGAAGTAGAAATTATTTGATTTTTTTATAGATATTTAAAATTTATATAAATATAAAAATAGCTGTATATAATTTCAATCATTGCTTTAAACGCATTTGTTTAAAAAATATAGTTTATAACATTATACGAATATAGGAGTATAAATTCCTCTCACTATACATGAATATATGATATATGTTAAGTTTAATAAATCTTTAACAACAACAGTTTCTTTTATATTTTATTTAAAAAAGCTCTAAACATATTTTGTTAACAATGCGCTTTTTTCTGCTTTTTTTTACTTAAGGTAGTCATTTAAGTTTTGATTATACGCTCTTCATAAAATTTTGATTAATATTTTGAATTATCGGCTCATTTACTAATAATTATTCAACAATGACTAACAATTATTTAACAGCATTCAGATTGAAGAAAAACTCGATTCAGATATAACGATTTTAGTTATTTTGTAGAATTTCTTAGGATTTGAGCATGTTCCGGGCACTGAATTAGTGTTTAATAGAAATGCGAATATACAAAGACGAATAATTGACTGCATCTATATATTATATTACAAAATCGGATTTTATAAAAGGTAACATACTATTAGCAGATTCTTAAGATTTGTTGATGTCGTTTTTTTTAAGTTGGTCATTTTCTCATTCTTTCTCAATAGAACTTTCACTTTTGTCGTGAGACGTGTAACAGGGCCAGGGTTAGTAGAGGATGGAAACCTTTGATATTTGAATTCTTCTGTAACCGTCCAACCTGTGAGGCTAAGAATTATATTATTCCGTGACGTAAGACCGATAAATTATGCGATCTGCTGCGACATCTAAATCCTGATGGAAACAATAAAGATTGTTTCTGGCAAAGAAAAAGAACCGTGCCAGAACTTTCACTTGTAGACAAAAGTGGATTTTTAGAATGATGCGTCCGGAGCTTGGATTCAGACCGTAGCGACTAACCTACTAACATCGATAAATGGGAGAGAGAGAAAGTTGTTGGCCAATCTTGTGCCCAAGCTACAGAAGATTTAAAGTGTTTGCCGCTTTTCACTCTCGATGATCACAAAACAATAGATGGTCACGCTTATAAATTTTTATCGACCTCATATGAAATCTAACTTCGCAATTTTTTTCAGAGCTGAAATTTCTTATTTTATTGCTCAAACGGCACCTTTTGTTGGTTGCTTGTAAAAAAGGGATTTTTACTTTTGATAAACACAAAAATGAAACTATGGCGGCAAAATAAACAGTGAAAATCATGTAATCCTTTCTGAGGTTTTCATACCCGAATAGCTCACCGGAATTTAGAAAAGCAAATAATAAATATTAGCTAATTTCAACTATTTGAAAATTTTGGTCATGATATTTGTAGTATCCAAATGGGTCTGTTTTAGAAATTTTATATGGCTACGAGAAAGTTCGAATTTTAAGCATGAAGAAATGTTTCTTGTCAGAAAATGAATTTACTTGAACTTAAGAATTATATTATTTTTTTATGAAATACATTTTTTCCGTTTTTGTTCGCTTAAAATGTGAATAACAGTATAAAAATAAAAAAAATTCTTTATCCGTTCGATAAAACTTCTCAAGAAAATAATTTAAAACGGTTTCTAATTATAAATGATTATAATTTTAAAATGATCTGAAAGCAAGCTTAGGACAAATGCATCTTTCCAATCTTTTCAAGATAAGTTTGAATCAAAGCAGCGAAAGGAACATGCTAGTTGACATAAAGTAATTATTAAAAAGTTAGAGGTAGAAGTTTTAAATTACATTATTTCACAATTAGAAATATATGCTTACGTATGGCAAAGTAACACGGCACTAAAATTATAATAAATGAAATAATAAAATGGCTTGGAACAAATCATAGATACGTACATTGTGAATAAATATATTTTATATATTCACAACGTACTGAATACGTCTATGCACATATAAATATATTTATGCATAAATATGTATTATGTGCTTCAATACATATATATGCATGCCTACGCACATATGCAACATATGCTTACACAAAAGGCACTTAACTGCAAAATATTGCTGAACATTTCCAAACAACAATAACTATACAAGGTGGGTTTACATATAAAACACCTCTTGATTCTGAAGCACTTAGCAAGATGTTCAGTTTATCTACATATTGTCCAGTTTCAATCACAAAAGTTTTATGACTTAGTTAGGCACTTCATCTTATCGTGTAACCAATATTTTGGTTCACTCTAATGATACATAAGTTATATAAAATTAATCACATCTGAACTGGCCACATTGTAAAGTTGGATAGTAAGAAAAAAAAAAAAAAAAAACAGATACTTTAATACTGTGTCCGATGGACAAATGGAATGTTTCCCAACCTGATTTTCTATGATTGTCTGCCCTCAAAAATAATATCTCTGAAGATAACAGTCTGGCATGTGCGGGAAAAGAAAAAAAAAATTTCAAAAACACAACAATAACAATAATGTTTTTGAAAACACAACAATCATTAATAGCATTTAAGTAACAGAGTCTTAACAGGATACAGCTCGTTTAGATGTTAAATCTAATGGTGTTTCGGCTCTGGCAGGAGCATTATCGCTCTCATTATCGTCCATGTTGATGTACTCTTCTTCTTCGTTATCATTGACGCCGTCCATAGTGGCATCGGAATTAGGGGTCTCTGGCTTTTTCACGGACAAATCAATAGGCGTTTCTTGCACCGGAAGGTCTCTGAAGTTTTCGGTATTGACCAAGGGTCCATCACGGGGTGGATTGAGAACTGGACTCGTGAGAATTCCACTTGGAACGCCTAGCAACCTGTGAGGTGGGGTGTAATTCATCTCAGGACTGAAGACCTTAGGGATAGAAGAAAAATTCTTGGCGAAGAATCCGCTACTGGCAGAATGGAAGAAGAATTTGCTTGGATGAAGCGGGGACACTGGAGAAAGAGGCAAATGGTGGTGATGATGATGGAAGGCTACGTTTTCTTTTCTCTCATACGTTGGACTGCTGGCATCATACCCAGAATACCCGTTGGAATACCCGTTCGTAGAACTTTTGGACGGAAAATAATTGTAGGATACGGGGCTTGTGGTGGTTTCCATGGTTCCTGGATCAGAAGAGGGAGATCCCCTGTTGGAATGTCCATTAGAAGGCAATGTCACATCACTGAAATCGGAACGAAAGTGATGGACCATGTCCTTAGTATCGTAATGACTATTAGATAGTACTCCTTGATCAGTCAATCGACTCGTCATCTCTGCTTGATCTTGAATTAAGCAGTGGATTTTGAACCAGTTCGAACGTCGTCCATAGCGAGAACCTGAAATAAGAAATGCAAAAAAGGGAAATTAATCTAAATTCTTTAATTCTTTCAATAAATAATTCAAAGCGAAACTATTTTCTGTAGATAAAAACATAAATTCATATGAGTTCTTACTATTAAATTTAAAATCTCAAGATATCTAAAACCTGAATGCAATTTTGTGAAATAAAATCCTGCAGCAACCTATGCAGTAAAATCTGTGTTGCCATTTTTTGCATATGTATTTGAAATTTCATCTACCTCCCGTGACTTTCCAGTTATGATATTTATTTTATTTTTAAAAGCTTAGGGTAAAATAAATAAATTTGTGAGTGACATGTAGGGGAGCGCGTTGCTGATTCACAAGGGTTAAGATTAATTTATTTTCTTAATAGTATGCAAGTAATAATTTCATTTGTTAATTGAAATGTTTTCGAATTTCTTTTCTTTTGAATTTTGATTTAATAACAAGAATTTGACACGATACAAACTATTCAGCACGAAACCTTCAGCTATTATATTAAATCATTGAATGATTTCAATAATCGAAGTCACGTTTCAGGAAGAAGTAAACACCTCTTAAAGGAATTCAAATAGCAAGGTTATGCGTGATTTCTGGCAAGCCTTGCCTTTCTAAGAAGTTTTAACTTTCCACTCTATTGAAGATCATACTTTAAAATATATGTTCAACAAGGATTGAAATTCAAAAAGGTGAAACGACAAGAAAAGTAGCCCTTCACTGAATCAAGTTCATAATTAAAACTCGCAACATGATCATAATATGCCAGTATATTTTGAACTCATCACCACACCTACAACTAGAGGCAAGCACGCAACCAAAAAGTGCTGTGGGCGATAGAGACTGTATGAAGTTCCAGGTCGGGCCTTTCACAGGTCTCTTTTCTCAAGAGATTCGTGAACATTACTCCCCTCCTTTTTGCAACCATTTCCTGAACGAATCGTCCGTTCCCTTCCCTTTATTTTTCCAACAAAAGACGTTTTAAAAAAACACACGAGAAAAGAAAAATACATTCTAAAAGATACGTCAAAGGATCATGACCTGCGAACTTAAGGTCTGTAATAATGGATTTCGGTTCTTTCAGCTTAAGCAATGCAAGTTAAATATAGCGCAACATACGCCATTAAGCAATTATTCACGATCATCCTGGATGAATCGAGAGACCTAATTTTCTTCGGCCCTCACATTTTTCCGTTTGCATTAGCGAGTATCAAAAAGTAACATTTTGAGCCAAATACTCGGAGGTCATTCTTGTGTGCCTAATTTCGTTTTGCTGCATTGTTAAAAATAGAAGGGTTGAGCAAAAATATTTGACGAGAACCTAATTTTCGTATGTGGAAAAAAGTCTGTTTTTCTTTCAAATTTTATGCGGGTACAATTGAAAAGGTTGGTGGAAAGTTTAGATAATTTATTTCAATGCATTTTAGATAATTTCGCGTCATTTGATTCAATAACAAAAAATGCAAAATTTGTATAAATTTTTGCAAAAAATATTTTTAGAAGATAGTTATAACTATACTGATTATTCAATTATCTTAAAGTTCTTACAAAATGGCAGACATTAAGTACCTTTCAGGATTAAAAATATGAAAAATTCCTTTCACTTTTTCTTGTAAAATAACTTCTTGTGCGAATAAAACTAACTTAAAAATAGTTTAGAAACGAAAGACTATTTTTAAATTTAGTCAATTCATAAAATATCTTTCATATTTTCATGTTATTTTCAAACAAATTTTCTTTATGAGAATTATTTTTTTAAGTGATTTTTTTCATCTAACTAAATTATAAAGTTATACAGGCTAACATTATTGAGTTAAAAAGTGAATTCATCGTGGTTTTTTTTCTTCCATTATTAAAAGGATTCTATGTAAAAAATTTTTAGCTCTCGGTTACAAATTTAGTCTTTCATACAAGACACTTTTTGGTAGATGATGAGAGATGATCGATTTTAAAAAATGTGAATTCTATAGACATTTCTCAAAACATCACCGTTTTTTAGAACGCGTTTTTAATCAAATAAACTAGAAAAATACGTAGTAATCTAGATAAACATCATCCTCTTTTTCCCTCGAGCTTGGGTTAAAACAAAAATAACCACATAACTTATCCGCCATGCGGAACTAGTCAATGAAGTACAAATCTACCTGCTCTTTTTATTACCTGCACTACAATCATCAGCATTTCACATAATTAATTACAAGCAGGGAAATAAATAGAATAGCCTACTCTGTGTTCTTTGAGTGGACTGAGGTTAGACGCCGGATTGAATCGTGACGCCCTAACTAGCGCTCGTCAGTGAACACTTTCATTAGAGCATTATCAAAAATCCCTTCAAACAAAACAAACCACCAAGACATGTACTGAACGTTACTACTTCCTTGATCATAGTGATCACGGCTGTTATTTCTGAAATCAGCCGACCTTGGTTATGATGAAACCCCCTTTTCATCTCATTCCATTTAGCCCTAAACACCACATGCAGGGTAATACATTAGTAAGGCAATATTTCACAGCATATATTATTAATAGCTTACATAAAAAGAATGCGATTCATCTGATCGATTAAATGAAGACGTACAGTATCGATGAGATGCGAGCAAGATAATCATAACGTAGTTAAAATGAACATGAGGAGAGGAGCCAGTGGACTCACGGCTCCATTATCTTTTAAACCTCACCCACGCTGTAATTTAACAGATCACGATTCAAAAGTAGAGAATTCACTCTTTCAACGTTACGCGTCTCACCTTTGAAGGGACCGTTGACTAGATAAAATCAATGGGGTTTTCGGTCGTCAGCTGGAACGATTTATTGCTTTAGACTACAGGAAAAATGGCAGAAATGGGTTCATGTGAAAAAATCGCGTAGCATTCATTCAACAGGTGGTAAATCGGCAATTATGATGCGATAAAGTTTTCATGAATCGAGATATCGATTTGTTGAAATTTACTCGCTTTCTAATTTATGCAGAAATATATAAGTTGCGAGGAAATGTTTTTCAGAGATTAATTTGATTTTTTATCATATAACGAAAAAAAATATTAAATTAGTGCAATTTATGTACTAAATTTTTCTGTCATTGAAGGAAAAAAATTTTATTTTTTTATTTATATAAAAAAAATATTATTTTTTAAGTATATATATGTATATCGCACACCGTATATACTTATATATACTAAATTTAAAAATAAAAAATCCTGCTTATTATGTGATTTTGATCCGAACAGTTGTATCCTCAGTTCATCACTAACTTATTCAAGTCTCTTTAAAAATTTAAATAAAAAAGCGGTTTTATTTTCATTTTTATCGTTTTAGAACAACTTATAAAAAAAAGCAATAGAGTAAGCTAAAATCAAATAATAAAATCTAGGCCAGTATCAAATTATAGTATTTAAATTAGAAAAAAAATTCCCATAGTCTCGTAAAAATGCCCACATTTTCATTTTTTAAAATAATTTTTATTTTATATTTAAGAAAAAATAATCGAAGAGCATTTATAAAAATATAGATAATGGATTGAATTTTTGAAAGCTTTTCTGTTTTGCCGATAGTTCATTTCTCTTTTCTTTTCTTAAAAAAATTATTTGTCATTCGAAATATAGATAGATAAAATTAAAAAAAATTATTTGTCATTCGAAATATAGATAGATAAAATTTATTTAATATTTGGATAAAAATTAATATACATTCGCAGGTTAGTTCTAGTTTATACATTTACCTTACGGAAAGATAGTTAATATTTTATTTTTGTATTGTAAAGATTAATAAAATTAAGCTAAGTCTCTAGCGACCTCATTTTCTTTCTTTTAAATACATAAATAAAATTTATCTTAATTCGTATCAAAACAAGAGAGATCTCAACCCTCTAAACCTTTTTTGAACTTTGAGGGTTTTGAACAATGTAATTCCGCTCATAGCACCACCCCCAAAACCTAACCTAGTCTTAAATAATGGACAGAACAAATAAATTAATATTAAATAAATTGCTTTAATCCATGGGAGATAAGTTTGGGTCCTCCTCTTTAGTTATCATTCATTGTTTAGAAAGCGGACAAGGATTCCATTTATCTTTATCTTAATACTTCAGATTAATTGTAATTTAAATAAAATGTCTTAATTGGAGGAAAGAAACTAATGTCGCACCCCCTTTTCATCATCATCAAAATTCATCGTCGTCCACTGACTATAATGCATCTTTTTTATTATTTTCTTCCGGGCGCCTTATGATTATTATTTTGGGCCCTGACCCTATCACAAGGAAAGAGAGGACGAGATCACTATAAGCGAGCTTAACACAATTAACCTCTCGCTTGACCCTAGATAGTGATGCTCGTGACAAGACTTACCCGCGCGATGACCCTTGCGCAGTCCTCCAGCAGGGTTGGGTCATTTCTGAATGTCCTCACGTATCGAGAAAACAAGAATTGCGGAATCCCGCCATGAAACGGAATAGCTGTGCTTTATTTTCTTCGCATCATCAATTTAAACAAGAGTTGTAGGAGATCTATTGCTTTTATAACTGCAGACATCTCCACATGCTCGTCATTTCTTTTTTAGATCCTTTGGATATATTTTCTTTTAATTTCTTGTTTCTTTTTTGAAGAATGGACTATGAGGCGTTATTTTCAGTTAACGTAGAATGAGGCTCTCAAAGTGAAAATTGTTCGGATGTGAAATGATCGAGCATGAATTTGAAAAAGAAGTGTAGAAGATGCATTACTTTTCTAACTCCATGTATTCTTCATTTCTTTTAATCTTCTATTTTTTTTAATCAAAGAATGACTGCGAAGCATTATTTTTTATTAGTTTAGAACTGGTTTTAAAGCGAATATTGCTCATATTTGAGATGATCTAGTATGAATTCGAAATAGAGCTGTAGAAGATCATTTTCTTTTGCTAATAATTTCGCGTATTCCAAATTTCTTTTTCTACCATTGATGCAGATTTCTTTTAAGATTATTGTTTCTTTTCTAAGCTTGACTGCAAATAATTTTCGATTTTATAGAGCCGAATATCAAAGTGGAAAGCTTTAGCATTTTTAAGGAATACAGAATGTCTCGGACGAGTTTTGGAAGATCTATAGCTTTCAAAACGGCAAACATTTTCACATGTTAGTCGTTTAACCTTTTTGAACATAAATGGAATATTAGGCAATTCATTTTTTCTTTTCTTTTTAAACTATGTTTCCATTCTTATAAAAGTGAAAATGAAATTTGTTGAAAAATCTCAATATAATCACAAAATAGAAAATATTGTCGGTGATGATTCAAAGGGGAAAAAATTAATAAAAATAAATAAATAAAAGGGAAATTGTAATTGAAAACTTTTTTCTCATATTGTGCACAAATGTGTAACGATGTATTTCTTTAGAAAAAAAATTATGAATGAAATAGTAATTAAATATGGAACCACATAAAAATTACTAACTTCATTGTTTTGTTGAGAGAAATTTTTTAGAAGATTTTGCAATCTTACAAACAAAAACGGAATGAGTTTGAGTATCAGAATTCTTTAAATACATTTTACTTCTTTTTCGCTTTTTAAAGCTGAATAAATATTCTTCATTTTCTTTTTTAACAAAAACTACATTGCACCAGCTAAAATATTGTTGCTGCTATTAAAATGATGAATTTAAATTTTTAGAAAATTATTTAATCTATCTGGATTCTTTGAAATAAGCTGCTATAAACATATAAAGTATTTGAATTTAGCAATGATACATTCACAGATAATCACTGACATGACTGTTCACCTAGGAATAAATGCAATGTGATCAATCTGAAATTTTGTTAAAACATTTAAAAAGAATAATTTTTTCATTAATTGTATTATAATCTCTGTTTGTCACATCAGTGCCTAGAAATTTTTCCGATTTATTCTCAAAATTTTGCTAAATTTATCTCCGCTAATATCATTTAAGAGTGTTTAAAAAACAAACTGAATATCGATAACATTGCTTTTTCTGGGTGTTAGCAAAATCAGAAATCATCTACGAAAACAAATGAATATTTTCTAACAAAGTATCTCAGAGTTCTTCACACACCTTCTGTCTGTAACCTATAAATTTCTATCCTTAAATGGAATAAATGTTCTCACGTAGCAATAAAAGTTCTACTCACCGCTTTTCGACATTCCTACGAGTAGACATTTCTTAAGCCTACAGCTTTTACATGAGGTTCTGTTTTTCTTGTTTATGACACACTGTCCACTGTTTTTGCATTCTCCTAAAGCTGCTAGGTTGTTGTATGTCCGTCCGAAGAATGACTAAAACAAAGAATGAAATGTTAGAATGTATTATAAATAGAACATATGAACACAAATAAACACGTAGAAGATATTTGGAATGAAAAAAAAAATATCTTTTGTTCTATTTTCACTAGCATTTATTCTGCACCTTTCAGAAAAGAATCACAGGGTTCTTACAGGAGATGCTGTTTGAGATAAAATAAAATAAAACTGTTCGTTATAGTTAAATGTATATATTTTTTATATTTACCATGTTTTTTTTATTTTCTATAAAATAATATGCACGTGGTTCTTTCGCTACATATTTATTGTCATATCGTGATGCAGAATAATCTGTAGTTATACATTTCTTCGTCGCCATTTTTTATTACAGAAAGTTTAATATTTAGCGCAAGGTATTGTAATTTATATACTAAATAACAGTATCAAGATGCAATATTTAAATTTTATTTCTGTAAGAGAATTTTGAATGTTTCAATTTGATCATAGCTTTCGAAATTATAGTTCTTGCTATAAGAGATATGTTTCCAAATAGTTTTTAAAATATTATTATCTTATGTTTTGAAAAATCACAATTGAGTAAAATGGCAAACACAAAATTTTGGGGCCTCACTGTTAACTTATTTTACAGAAGAATGTCTTTCGTAGTTACTCAAACAAACAACAACAACAACAACAATGAAAACAATAAAATTGCATTGAAATACTATACAATATGAATATAATTATTTATCTAAACCCGCTTTATCAAACCAAAAAAAAAAAAAAAAATGAAATAATGTCTCAAAAAACTGTTCCTTGAAAAATTTCTGCAAAATAATTGAATAACGCCAAGTTCTGATTTATTCCAGCAACATTATGTGCAATGACAGATGCAGTTTAGTAAAAAAAAAAAAAAAAAAAAAAAAAAAAAACGTGCTCTTTTTCTGCATATAAATGAAGTTAATATTACAGCTGCTTCTTTTTTCACCCGAATCTAACAAAGAACTTTTTAATTTAGAAATAAAACTGAACAAAAAAAGAATGGTATGATAATAAAAAAAGACTTCTCCCTATATTTCAGACTCAGAAAAGGCTGTAAATAGATCAGGCACACCTTGATAAGAAAGATGACACATCGTAGTGACGTTTTCGCTCCATTTGGGGCGTATTTGTTGTAATGGTACTGTAAAAACTCTTAGAAACAGTGGACGCGACTAGCTTACAGAATAGAATTACGGGAACTTGAATGAAAAATATCTCAGCTCATGCCACAAAAGTTTGGACTCGTTTATTTCACTCACGGTTTTCTTTGTTTATTGAATTTCATCATTATTCTTTGGAAATTATTACATTTCCGAGACGTAACCAGAGTAAAAGCTTTTATGAATTATTTTCGGTTTGTTGTAATTCATTAAACGTGCTTTTGAAAAACATTTAAATCATGCTAATCACGCATGCGCACAGCACTGCGAGATTTTAAAGTATTTATTTATACGCCTTTCTTTGATTTTTAGAATTTTTTAATGACAAATCTTTTGAGATAGCAACAATCAAAAATTAAATTTATTATAGCTGTCGTTTTTTTATGGAATTTCATTTTTAATCGTCGATTATTATAACAACTGCAAGATTTAACTAAAATAGTTTCCTCTACGAATTTTTTCTGGTTGTTGTAATTAATTACGATTATTTGCACAATATGCAGGTCATGTATACATTACTCTAAGTGCATTAATTTTAAACACGTTAGACTGGCAAGAATTGTTTAGAATATTAATGTTAATAAAAACTATATACTGACTTAATTTAATGGTTGATATTTTTTATATGTAAAGAAGAGGGCAAATTACTCAATTTTATTTTAAGTTAGTTTAAGCATTTCTTTCTCTAAGTATTGTGATGTTTTCTTTTTCCTTCAAGCATTTGATCTAAGTTAGATAATTTTATATTATTTGTCACTAAATGAAATGAAACGCTTACATTAAATGTGATAGTTATTTGAACTATTTTATGAAAAATACTTTGATGCTAATTTTTGTAAACGTCAATATTTATTTACAATTATTTTTAGAAAACAAGATTTTTTAAAAACTCCTTGAGGTAGTTGAGACTAGGAGTTATTGATCTGAATTACTAAGATTCATGTGAATCTAATAGTAAGATTTATGCGAGTCAAGTTTGCATACCTTTACAAAATTATTAGATGAGCTAAGATTTTAAAGCAAATAACAGTATTTAGTACTACGAATTGCTGGGAAATATTAGTTCGAAGAATATCTTAATTGAATTCCCTAACACTAAGGAAAATTTATTTAAATAAAGCAAATTCTATTTATTTTCAAATTTTGGGTTAAAAACTGAAACACATGATTCTTAAATAGGCTATTTCTACTTACAACTCCCTTTGAGTGGAACAATTAGCAATGATAAAAAATTAATAAGTTAAGCATATATTCAGTCAATTTTAATGGAGTTCTATAAGTGATAACGATTTAAAAATTTTTTTACACAAATATTAGATTACTGCGTCACACATTAAAATCACCCTATTTTAACGTAACAGATGATGTTAAGTAAACACTAAAATTAGATAGCAATTAAACGTCTTTTTATTTGTTTAATATGAACTATTAGCTATTAATGTTTTGAAATAAAGCATATCAAAAAATTTTAGTGATAAAAACAAAGCTATTATTATCGAAATATTTATAAACCAACTATTTCCTCAATTAAAACAGATTTTCCTCCCCAGACTGTTTATTTATCGGAATTTCCAACATTGGTCTATTTTATTTTTAAAAACTTGTTAATTGATTACCCAATACATTGTTAAATCAAACACGTTCATGACTTCTCTTTTGCGAGTGTTCAAGAATTAATTATCGTCAATTAGTTTATAATTAGAAAAAAAATCGATACGGCGTATTAAACATGAGCAAATGCGACAATGACTAAATGTAGCAAACACGCTATTCAACTTAAAAAGCAGTTTTAGTAATTTGAGCTTACGTCAGCACTATTTTCTTAAAAATGTGTAATTCCAGAATTAGTAATTTGACTACATCCTAACCATGACATATATAATCTTTCAGCGACTTCTTTAACTTGTGATTTTTTTAAATCATTGCTTTTTTTAACATTTGATCCATAATTAAAAGTCTTCCATCTTCTGGACTGCATCGCAAACTTTCAAATGAAATAATATTATAAGATTCTTAAATATGTTTTATTTTTTTATGAGAGTAAATAGTACAGTTTAGATAATTGAATATTCAAAATAATTCACTGGAAATCAAATTAGTAAGAAATGTCCTTCAGAATATTTATAATGGGCTTATTTTTTCATCATAAATAAATAATTTAATAACTCAGATTTAAATATTAAGTTATGCATTTAATATGGTACTTTGACGAGATAATGTCCCACATACACTAGTCAAAATATATAAACTAAATAATACTTAACATTTTTGAAAATCAGGTAAATATTACTATATACATGACAGGTAATATTATACATTTAACATTACACATATATCGGGTAAATACATTTAAATCATCAAAAATTTTTAGTCAGAGGAGACTAAATTTAGTAAATTTGAGCGACGTACATTACTTATAAAAAACTGAAAAATTTCTGGAAACGGTTTTCGACAGGAAAACAGACAGCTTCAAAACGAAGTTACAAATTAAAACAATGAATTTTACAAAATTTGTTGCAATTGAAGAACTTAAAACTTAACGGAAATAATTGCTAGAAATGAAAAACTTGAAAATTAAACGAAAACTATGAATCTAAAACGTTTTGTCTGAATTTTCAGGGAATTACTGAAAAATGAAGAGAAATCTATTTATTTGCACAAAATTAATATCTGCACAATAATTGATTGCAGTAATTTTCGGTCAGCACAAAATGTATAGTCACTTTAACTACGTACTTTTAGATAATTCATAGGAAATCATTTGACATGAAATTTTGTTATTTAGAAAGTTCTTTCTGAATAACAGATACATAGTTCGAAAATTATAGTGAAAACTGGAAATCGTTCTCAACGTTTGAAGTTGTAGCTTTATTCTAAGATCTATTGAATAAGTATTAAGGAAAACAATGTTCACATTCGAGTTTGTTATAAACTTATCATGTCATTATGTTACATGAAAAGATATATGAGGCGATTTATGTAAACAAATTTAATTAATACACATTTTTACAATGTGAAAGAATTATAAGGAAATACAGCCATTTCTATATTCAATTATGTATCCTTGTGAATGGGCATGATTATATTATAATATAAACGTGACAATTTAGGCTTTTTAAAGTTGTCACTTCAATTTTTAAATATTGTGCGACCATCATAATTTTCTCCATAAAAATTTTATTCAAAATTCATATTGAAAGCAAAGTCAAAGTTTTGTGTTATATTTAGAAAGAAAGAAATAGTTTTGAAGCGAACAAGTCTAATTAATACAATTGCTTAGAACACTCAAGCTAAAATGGCTATAAGGAAACACATTGTATTTTATTTAATTACATGTGCTTAGCAAATTGAATGGATTCGCATGGTAGCCGGAAAATAACTCATTTACAGACACCTGATGTTTGATTTTCGATATATGGAAAGAAAAGAACTATTTTTCAAGGAAGAATCCTTTAAGATTTATTTAAAAAGATTTGAATAAAAAAAAAAACAGTCTTTGTGATTTTGTAAGCGTTCGAATCATTCATTAATGAATCGATATTATGTTATTCTAAATAACCTGTTATTACTTCTCACAAAAGGTGACAGTAATTGATGGCTGTTAGTATTTCAGGAAAAATAATTCGTAAATGTAGATGAAATGAAGAATCATTTTAAGGTGTTTCAGTCTGATTAAGAGATAAAAGTTGTTTATTGTGACTGAGGCCATCCAAAATTGCCTTTTTTTTCTTTTTTTTTTACTCTTATGCATTGCGCGTGAAGCCTTTATGCATCCGTTTTTTTTAATTTTTTTTTTTTAGAATCAACAAATATTTTCCTTTTTTAAAAGTTGATAATAATACTTGAACATGAAACTGTATATATTTCTTGCTTAAAAATTACCTTTTTAAAAGTAGCAAATAAAATGTTCTGTTTTATTTATTAATTTTTTTAAATTTTTACAAGTAAATGAACAAAAGAAATCGAAAAAAAAAATCATTTTTGGAAAAGAAATTTTAAGTTTTGCATGCACTAATTTAAGACTGAAATATCAACCGTTTAGAAAGTAAACTATTTCGGAGCCAAAAATATATTAATATTTTTCTTTTACTCATCATCAATATTGAGTGAGCATTACCGATCTGAATCTATTTCCCACATACTTCACCAATAAAACGTCTTAGAAAGTTATGTAATATAATATAATTAGAATTTTCGAAGAATGTTGTTTTCGATTAATTAATTTAAAATTCGGAGTTTTATTTAATCTTTTCGTTTTAACTACTAGATTGGGATTTTTTATTTAAAAGATTTAATATACCTTAAAGATTTGACAATATCTCAAGTATTTTTTTGTTTTGTTATTTAAATCCGTTCCATTGCGTATGAATACTATTGATTTAACGTTAGCAGCTGTTACTGATATGTTTTAAAGTACATAATTTCACTAAACACATACATGTAGCGGATATAGAGGAAACCCAAATACTTTATTTTAATTTAACCTAAAATTTTAATGTCTCAATTTCCATAATACGCATTTAATTATTAACCAGTTTCAAGAATTACAAAAAAGCTGTACAGGAAACTTCGTTTCAGAGCAATTTAACCTTTTGTTAATTACATAATAAAGTAAGGTCAAAATTTAAACTATCTTATAAAAAAATCTATTTAGTTTTCGTAGACTAATTTCTGGTGAATGTATAAAACAGAATTAAGTTGTATCCAAAGTTATCAAAGTAAAGAAATTACTCTCTGATTAATTTTTGATCAGATTTAGCAACACTAAATGAAAACAAATTGACGCAGTACGAAAAATATATTATTTGCTTCAAAGGCTAAGTCGTGTAAATTTATAGCATAAACAAATGTTTGGGGATCACGATTATTCAATTGCATAAGTCGCATTACGTGGAAGATTGGTATTTCGTCGGCAAATATCGTGATCTATCCAGACTTCCTAGCACTAGTTGGGTCGTTAATGATATCGTAAAAACGTTTTATTTCAAACTATAAAATCTCCATTCTTTCAAACAGAACAAGAGATTCATTAGCATTAACAAAACTGATACTGTGAGGCTAATTCTGACTTATTTTGTCATAAAACTCTGATTAATTCATGACATTTTTCTAAAGAAGAATTTTTACAATGATCTATTTTGAATTTTTATATGCGGAAGTACTTTACCTCCCCCTGAAAAAACGAATTAAAATTGATCTGTGCATCGTATATGAGACTCAAATTAAAATCAATAGAAAATTAGCTATCGGAAATCGATTAAAATTTTGATCGTAAATGACTACTCAAGGTTTTGCTTGTTTGTATATAATATATAATTCTTGTAGTTTCACTGTTTTGATCATCAATATTTATTTTATTTTATATATTTATTTTCTTGAGTAATTGTTCAGCTAGCGTCAGATCACTTCATATCTGAAAACGGTTTTTCTGATGACCTTGAAAAAATAAGGAAGAGACATCATCTAAGAAGGTAGTAAGCCCGAAAGTACTTTTTTTACGCCCTAGTGCGAAACCGAATCATTACCGAAATCACTCACTGATAACGCTAAATAACGGAACCAAGATCACTGTAACTGTGAAATATTCTGTAATAAGGAAAGGAAATACTTTCCGCTGCTTCTTTCATTACAAATGAAAGGTATAATTTTAATGTTATTTACTTCATGCGATTTTTATCAAGCGACTAATTAAGAGAAAGGTGTGAAGTACCCGAAATCTGTGTGATAATAATCCTGAACACATCTAGAAAATTAAGCACATTTTTCTTACGAAACTCCCCCCCCCCGCTTAATTCAGATATTATTATTTTTGTACTCTGTACAATAAAGATGTAGCGTTACTATATTTCCCTCCGTTTAAATTGTTGGTTAATTGAAGCCTGCAAAGAATTTTTTTTTTATTATTTTGGATATTGCATGAATTATTCATGATTATCTAATTAGTCAACAATTTTTTGACCGAATTTCTTAGCCTTAGATTTTACCTAACAAATATTAGTCAAACTTTTTAATATTAATCTGCTATACTAAATGTTAACTATATATAATATAAATTAAAATCGTCTATCTTTACTTAAAAAACTAAAACCGTTTGTTACTACCATGTACTCCATTAATTATTGTTTCCAATTCTTCGTTGATTCGAATCCTTGTATCATACAACTGGTCGGTGTAAATTATGTGCCAAATAAAATAAATAAATAAAACCCTCTTAATTAGGTATTTACTAAAAAAACCCGGCAAAATAAAGTATAAGCTTATTGAAATACAAGATTTTTTTAAATTCAGTTCTATAAAATAATTACATTTCTACTTTTAAGTAACATTCAATCTAAAAAAGAAATTTTTTGCATTCTATTATTTATTTTCCAAAAGGCCTCCGTCAATACCTAAAATTATGCAAAGATATCGAAAGTCTATGTTCTAGCACAAATTTTTCGTTAAATAATTTCTGTTAATTACAGAGAAGCATTAAAAGATATTCTTTAAGTTCGGTCTGAAGAACCATGTCGAAACCCTTCAGCACGCAATCATTCATGTAAACAGATCGTAAGATAACGCTACAAAGTCAGAATAACATAAAGAAGTCAACTCATCTTCAACTAATAACTTTTCATTATAAATGCAAAATATGAAAATCAAACGCAGATAAACGCAAAATGATTTTGTTGTATTGTCATCAAAATTGGGTATCAAACCAAAAGATCTTTTGTAATGAATAGCAAAGACGAAAATACTACGAAATTGTGCCATTTCAACATGATGTTGAGGATGGCATATAAAATCACTAAGACCATTTACTCTTCCAAAATAAGCTAATAATTTATATTTATATGAATATATTTAATAAAAAACGATAAAGAAACATCTTCAAGTATCGTTTAAGGTCTAATCGCGATTTGTCAGGAAATATAACGGTACATATTAAGTACCTTCAGAAAGATTTATGATATATATTATTATCTATAAACGGTAAATGCAAGAGGAAACCCGATGAATTATATTAATTAAAACATTATAATTATTTATTATTGAATTAAAAATTATTGAACGGAGTGCAGAGTATTATTTTTCAATAAAATAAATGATTTAATATATACTACTTTAGGTTATCTTGCATTTAGAATTCAATTAAAGAATTTATATATCGTTTTAGGCGTTTGGAAATAAAAGACTTAAGCAAATATATAAAAAGAAAGCTTATATTATAGATCATTGCTTTTAGTTTATTAAACAGAAATTGCTTTTTTTTTTCCATAGAGGAACTTGATTTTTTCCAAGAAAATCCTCTTCATTTTTTAAAACAATCTGTAATGATAAATTCACTTTTTCTGAAATTCTAATGATAGACAGTGACAGCTCATTTGTCAGATAAAATCAAAGATAGTTGATTTCTTGTTTTAACTAAACTTTCCTCAGGTTCATCAGCTGAAAATAGGTAGAACTATAATAGTGTCGTATTTTTTTAAAAAATAGAACAGTCTTAATGTACATTAATATTCTTATTCAAATTATTTAAATTTTTTACAAAAAGTGACACCCGCCTTTTCTTTATTTGAATGCTACAAAACGTCTCTATTGTATAAGGGAGGACATATCGGATCCATAGCTAGACGTTAAACAAAAACAAAACAAAACCGTAGAAAAAGGCACTCATTTGCCTTGAAGAGAATTAACTATTGTAGAATTCATGTATCCTCACTAACCTGAGTTGATTGGATCGGAAGAGCGTTCTGGGTGTTCTAGAAATTAGCACCCACTTCTTTAGACAATAAGTCTACAAATGATCACATAAGCTGTCCACGCCCTCGTTGCATTTAAAACAACATACAACGACGTAGGCAGATAGGCAAAAAAGCTTGTGGTGCGGGCAAGCCCAAAGGCGTGCACGTGCTAATTAAATACAGCCCTTAGCTTTAACATTTCAACTCTTCATTTTAGGTCTAATTAGTGTTGAAGGTGCTAGAATTTAGGTGGAGAGCATTGTTTTGAGGCTCTTTTAAATCATAATTCATATGTACTTAAAACAATCATAAAACTTTTAATTAAAATCAATACAGATAGGTCATGCTAAGTGCAGAATCATAACTACTATTTTGATCTGGTCAAAATATGACCGAAAAATTTTAGCAGAAAAGCTAGAAAATATTTTGAATGCCGGTTATTTAAACTTGATTCGAATATTTGGTTTCCTCGTGTGCTTGACCAAAACTAGAAATGGTTCGTTTTGCAACATACAAACAAGGAAATCAAACCCTTCCGTTTAAAATTTTGTATTAATACATTGTTTAAACTTAATTAAGTTTATAAAAATAAAAAAAAGATTAAGGAGGCTAATAGCAATTGAACATCCAACTACCGTACTGAAGAATAAATCGGCCCAAGCAGAGATCTGATAACATTAATGTATACAAAATAATAATAAAAAAATTATTGCAAGGCATGATATTTCATGAATTTTAGGCCCTTATTTTTCGGAATAATAGATTCAAAAAAAAAAAAAAAAAAAAAAAAATAGAAATCACAAATTGTTCATAAGTTTCTGGAAAAATGCCAGCATTCGATTCTTTTACAATCCTAACCGCACTAAATAGTATACCGTACTAAACAGCGTATGTGTAGAAATTCCAATTGCATTTAGTAGTAGCATCGATTCTTCTATGAACCTAGCTGTACTGAACAGTGTACGGTCCCAACCATAGATGTAGAAATGTTAAAATACAAAAACGTTCTTTGTATTTTAAAGCATGATGTGTTCCTAATTTTCATACACGTTTTTGCGCAATAATAGATTTGATAAAAAAAAATAAGGATCACAACAATTGGTCATAAGTGTATGGAAAAATTTAAGTCTCAAAACCATAAAGAAAATAAAACATCGAGGTTACAGGGAGGTGTAGAGTGAAATAACATCTTGGCCGTTAAAATTTTCTCACCATTCCGACTCTTTTAATGCATTTGAAATCGCGTTATTTAACCTTTAACTGGACTTGAAGCTATTTGGCATTAACTAGAGCGCGCTTCCTTTTGGGGCTGTTCACAAATTAAATTATTTCCGAAGTCGATCAAAAGTGTTGTCAAGAAGATAGGATGAGGTCAAAGAGTGCGATCATAGAGATTTTTTAAAAGTTGTTCCGAGTCCCGTGATTCAAATGTTTGTATTATTAAGATCGGAGAATTTTATATTATCTTATTTCCTTATTATTGAAGAATTTGGTTCACGTTTTAACTATAGGCAAAAATCCGAATTATATTTATATAGAAATTTATTTCAAGGTAAATTTAGCCACATTAAAAAAAATCTAAATGATGTTTTGATTTTTATTTTATTAGTCACCTCATATACTTTTATTAAATAAAAGTATATATATTGGAATAAAAGTATACAAGTTGCTTTTGTTAAATAAAAGCAACTTGTAATTACGAATTGCTTTTCTTTCCTATACTATAAAATAACAGCAAAAAGGTACGTGCAAATAGAAATAATCTTTGCATTTTCAAAACAGCGAACTTATATATGGGGGATACAACATTTTAATCAACACTATTTGAGGGATGACAGTTTAAAAATTAATTAAAAATTAGCTTGAAGTTCAGCGGTGAAAGTAAGTTTAGTTTTATAAATTTCTTCTTAAAAGTCGGTTAAATTTACTGTATTTAAATTAAAGTCAATAGAAATATCATAACTAATTTCTCTGAATAATTTTTCAAGTTAGTTTAGCCAGATTTTTTGATTCAAAGACATATGAACAGCGAAAGCGAAACAATTTTCTGTGCATGTACGATCCCGATTTGATCATACATGTTTTTCTGTCGTTAAACCACATCTTTGCGTAATCTTGCTAGAACAATTTACATTGTTGATTTGACGCGATAAGATGTTATACACTGTGAAGAAAGGAAAGAATCTGCTTTTTTGCAGATAGCAGCGTTATCCTTTATACCCTAAAGGGGAGTTAATCTTGATCACGAAAGAGAAAGCTGTTCTCTATAGGCGAGCTTAGAAGCTCGGAAGAAGAGCTTGAATTAGGCCACCGGGACACTGGAGGTCATAAGCCACGATCCTACAAAAGGAGCTCAAATTCAATTTATTTACCAATTACCTAATATGCCTGTGCTACGTTTAAAAATATTTCATCAGTAAATTACTTTAATGTTCCAAAGAAGTATTTTTAATTGTTATTCTTCAATGTTTGTTTTTAACAGATGATGTAAAAGAGTGAACCAGAAAAGTCAACTGTTTTTTTCCCGCAAGAGATTCACAATGCTATTTGATTTTTTTTTCACCAATTGCTCATTGTTGCAGCGTTAGTGAACTCTGTTTTTATAAGTACATTTTCACGACAGATAATGATAGGTTACTTTTCATTTTTACTGAATTTCGTAATTCCTTTTGAATTTTGTTAATTTAAAAATTAAAGGTTTGGTACTTCAAATAAAAATTCAAACAATTGCGACTTATATTTTTCAGAATTGTCACAAAGTAAAAGATTATTAATGCGGTGTGGTGAAGTTTTATTTAACTATGAGTCGTATTTAAATATAACATACCTCTTCTTTGTTTACTGTATAATCAGAAATAAAGCTACGGCCTTCTTATATCTGGTGAATTTTCCTCCTTTTAATTGAGCATTCAACGGCAAAAAGGTCTGAATTTTACAGGTTGTAAATTAAGCTGGAAAAGCTCTCATTATCCTTGAAAGAGGACGCATTTCTTTTACATCACACTTTCACCTGCGACTTCCCTACCCACATTATTTGTGTATGCAATTTTAACTCCACTCACCTCTCCTATCCCTAAATATCTTTGAGTCGTCTTCAATGAGGACCTTGGTTGAAGTCGAGGAAGACACACCCTGGCTGATTTGACCTCGTTGTCCTAATTTGTTTCGTATCGTTATAAAAGTAAAATTGACAAAAAAGCAATCTGATGGAAGAGTTATGTCCTTGGGTTATCTCCTGTAGGTTAAGGTTATTAAAATGAAACGCTGCTTTAGATAGGACACGTTGTCTCAGACAAGCGGACGTAATCACGTCAAGGGTTGAAAGACGGCGTGGTTAAAAGTGATGAAATATGCATTTCTGCACCGTTAAAAGAAAATATTTGAAAACTGTTTTGTTTACATGCTATTCAAAATAAACTTTCAGGTTTTGATTTTAAATTTATAAAACATTTTGTCTTATCTCAACCGTAGTAAACATCGCGTGATCTGTAATAATTTAGAAAGCTAGGAGTAAAATTTGGATTTCGTAATTAATCTGATGCATAAGAGATTTTTAGATTAGCATAGATCATAAAATGGCTAAAAAATTGGGTGCATATATCAGAAATAATTAAAACGATTAATATTACCTTAATGTAAATTATTTTATTTCTTTATAATACAACGATTTTATTGTATTAAATCATTGAAAGAAAAGATACAAATTATATTACATAAAATTTTTACATTGTATTTTAAGACATAAAAGAATTATGTTTAATGCTGCTTTCTTAGAAGAATCCAGAATAATAAGTAATAAGTTATGAACAAAATAGCAATTAAGCCATTAAATAGAATACGTTACATTTTTATTAACTCGAATAGTCACCTTTTCTTAGAATAAGTGAAGCCTTAAGTATCCTTTCTTTCCTTTTATATCACAATTAAGTTATTTGCATATTGCAGGCGTACATCTTTTTCTTTATGATTTGTTACCTCAATAATATTGCAATAGCCAACCAATATAGTATTATTTACTGCAAAACATATGCCGTAATTTAACCCACTTACTAACGTGACTGGGCATTCTGGGTGGCATATTATTAGGAAAAGAAAATCACGTGTAATGTTTCTAAAATTATATAGTGCGTTTTCAAGAGCATTTAACTTTGGTACAATTGTATTGCCCTCGAAAATGCCGTTGCGTATTGTTTTCCTATTTATTTACCATTGAAGTTTGAGAAGTGTAACAGAAAATCACATACTTTGAACTCTTTTCCCACCTTAGATCTATAAAATGATTTATGAAACCATTTTGGACGGAAAAATCAGGTCACTTAGGCAACCGATAGCTATCATTTAAGCAACAATGCTCGCTCGCGTATGACGTGATTCAACAACAATATTCCTTCCCTTCTCAACAACTTCTTATTCTACTCTAAAACCCTTTCTATATTATTTTCTTTTTTATTTGGTAAATAGAAGGTAGATTAATATGTCCTTTGCCTTCAAAAACGATCTAGATTGATAGAAATGATTTAGGTGAAAAAACAAAAACAAGAAATACGAGTGATGTAAGATTAGATTCCTTTTAGTTTGATCGATAAGAAATGGTTCTTCTCTATTTTATTACGTGATGCAATCGTTATTGAGAGTGCAAACAGGGCTGTGACCAATCTTTCAATGTTTCCGTTCAGTGTTCACTATAATAATTCGAGCAACTTTCCTTTTTCTAAAACTTCATAATATTTATTTAAAAAATAATAAAGAGAGTTTATGAAAGTAGAATCAAAATAATAAAATTAGCTTTAAACTAAACAATTTCTCTGTTATGATTTTTTTTTATGATTCGCATCATGCTTAGAGCAGCTTTTAAAAAGAACAAATTACTTTCACTAACGATAAAGTATTATTTATCAACAAAGGTATAAACTAAAACAGATATAAATTCTAAAATGTAGTTAATTAGATTATACATGAAAATAAAACTTTTCACCTAACCTACGAAGGCTTAGTTGTCGAAACGAATTTTCAGTAACTTCTTCAAGAATCATTGACTACTATCATGTTGCTCCGTCAGTTGCTGATATCAGTTTCAAAATTATTTCCACTTAAGATTCTGTATTGAAAATTAGGGCTATCGCCTGATGTTAGAGAACTTTGAGGCCTTTTCTTCTTTTTTAACTGTTGCATTCCTTAAACATTGTTTAGAATCGCAATATTCTCATCTACAGATATGTATGTTTTATTTTAGCAGAGATCCATCTAATTTCATATTACTTTTCAAGTGACGAAGGCAATTCATATATAAATGTTTTTGAATTTGATTTCATCTCTCATTATTGTGTACGTTTTATTAAGTTTCAAACTTCTCTGCAAAATTTCCTCAAAAATAAATGCATTGATGCAGCTTGATGAAATAGCTTGATAGTCAACTGATCAGTCATTGCTTCCCGATTAATGTTCATGACTTCTCTTTAAGTTTCATTGCAATTCGTGAGCCCAATTTAGTTTCATTGCGGTTATTGAACGTTTCCAGGAAAATTTTTCCATGATTATTAATTCTCTTGCTGATAATTTGAGCAATTCATGTAATTCAGAAAAGAATCTTAGAGTACGCTCTTCTGTTCAGTAAAATTGTTTGCCAATAACCTTATTTTGTCATTAGTAAATAAGTTGTGAACCTCAATTCACAGTATGCAGTTTGAAACATTTGTCCTCGTACATCCATTCAACCATTCTCTGAAAGATATAATTCAGTCTCGTCTAGACACAATCTGTATTTGTTTTTTATACTCCACACTTTACGCATATCCTTCAAAATTTGCCTATTTCTCTTCTTTCCTTCTTTACATTCATATCTTCTGAGCTGAAAGGAAAAAAAATATTTTTCTTTGTAAAATGAAGATTCAGGAAAGTATGCAATTATATAATAATAAGAAACATTGATTTTCATTTAAAAAGAGACAAGTGTGTTTGAAAACTCTTTTGAATAAAGGGAGGATGAAAGGGCGTATTTTGTAATTTATTGAATAAATATTAGAAACAAAACATTGTACTAATGTCCTTTTAAGAAGCTTTGACTAGCAATGAAATTAATTATTGTCAATTACAATAATCAGCATAATAAACTTAACGTTGGGATAAAATACAAAAAAATGTTTGAATTTTGAAGACATAAAAGTTGCGATAGACTTTAGTAAATATAAATACGAGCTTGAAACAGAATATGCTAAGTTGTATTATTCGCGTGTTTTTAAAACACTGTATTTGGAACAATTTTAGCTTAATATTCGTACAGTCTTTTTAATCTTTCTGGTAACTATGCTAGCTATGAAACTATTTTGTAATCATTTATTCATATACTTCAGATTATTTCTTAGCCCTAGATTGTATTTCTTACTTTAAAAAAGAAAGATTCATTAATTTTCTAATAAGTTACAAAAATTTCCAAAAGTAAGATTGATAGCTTACTTTCATTTCCAATGATCAGTGGAAAACTTTAAACTAATCTAAGAATAATATAGAAACAAAATATATCTTACCTTTAATGAGAAGTCTTTCTGTCTTCCGAGACGAGTTGATTTTCTTGGTGGAAAGGCGGACTTATCTGAAATTCGCATACAAGAGAAAAGCATATTTGCTTTTACCTCATGAAATGCGAGGAGTATCTATAGGATTTCATTCACTCTCTTGTATTGCATTGATTCTCAACTTCATCGGATTTTGTATATGCAAAACAATTCATACAAATTATTCTGGAAATAACAGGTAAAAGATTTTATACATGGAGTGTGATTAATTGATTTATTCCTTTCTAAAAATATATTTCATATGTTGTTGTCCGATGACATGACATCAAATTTCATATATTTTGTAACAGAACGTTTAATTTGCACGTATCTTTTTAATTTTATTTTTTTAGTCATCCACGAATTTAAAAAAAATTCGATGAAGCTTTTCTGCAATCAAAGCCACATTAAAAAAATGAATATTTGAGTCACCGTACGCGATTTCTCTATTTGTTATTGCGTTTTTAAAGTTCATTTAGGCAGATGATGGACGTCTTAGGAAATGTAATAGCACTTAATAGTACTATCTAAAAAAGAAATAGCAGAAATGAACAACTCAAAAGAATCATAGAAAGTAAATGTTGAAAAAGAAAGCATATCGTGAAATATTAGAAAGTCAGGATATTAGAATATTAAAGTGTGAGCGAATTAGAAAGCAAGAATCTTAGTTTAAGAAATAATATAATTTACCATTTGACTGCACCGGATTCCATTGGACCTCAGAAAATTAAAAGAAAAAGGAAGAATTGAAATATTGACCTACTGATAAATTTAGTATCGGTACTATGATTTATAGACTTAAAAAGAAGCTAAAAATGCTTTTTTTGTGTGTGTGCTTAAAATTGATATTGTCTGACTTACTGTCAAGAAGGAGGTCCAATATAACGCAAACCGGGTAAAACTGATTTTTTGAAAAGTTTGAAAGAACAAGAAAGAAAGAAACCAATGAGTTAAAACAAAGTTTGAATCCATTATAAAGCGAAATTCTGTTGTTATAAGGTTTCTGAGGCTGGGGTTAATTTATTTAGGAAATTCACTATTCGTTTAAATAAATTTGAAATAAAATTGATAATAAAAATATTAATTACTTTATTTACATAAAAGCATAAATTCCTTCAAACACGTGCGATAGATTTAAAAATACCATTTAAATTTAGAAAACATAGTTTTCTTTTTCCTAATGGAAATTTTGTCTTAGAAAAGGGAATTCTAATAAGTTTTGTAGGAAATTATTCTTTCTCAAATAATAAAATAGCACACATTGACTTAAATTTATCATAATGGTATGGGACAAAGTTTAGCAAAATATTACACTATAGAAAGATATCTTTTGGGTGAATTTGAAAGGCAGACAAATAAATAAAGCGGAAATAAAATAGAGGTGGTCAAAGAAGATAAAATTATTAATTTCGATATAAGAATGTTATTACCTAAATGTATGTTACAAAATTCAAATAACGAATAGGAAATTCATATTTTGAAGTTTAAATACTTAAAGCTTTATTTAGACAGGAATCGTATTATTGAACCCTATTATGTTAAAAACAATATTTACACGATCTTCATACGATATTTATTCGCAAATTAAAATTTCAGCTTTAGAAAATATTGAGGTTCAAAGCATTTTATAAATTGCATATTATATGTAAAGAAAAAAGTTGGTTTCTTCTTAAAGAATTTTGCATCTTTCATTTTTTTTTTCAAGAACAGAGGATTATTTTTAGAAAAAAAGTTAAGCGTTTTCATTTTGATAAAAAAAATTTTTTAAGAAAAATTAAAAGTGCTATTAATAACTGATTTCCTAATATCTTACCTTTTAAGGATTCAGAGCTGAAGCATCTATTTTATTAAATGCCTTATAAGAAAAAAAGGTAAAAAATTAAATTTTGGTTACTTACCTTTCATTTCTAAAATCCACATCTGCCTAATACAACTTACAAACGCTTTAATACAGGCGGAAATTTAATTGAACATTGACATATGAATTTAAGTGTTTTGTAAAGGTACAGTTATTTCCTATACAGACACTTTCAAGACAATTATTCGACATATAAATAATATTCAACAAATCGATATTTAATTTTTGATGAATTTGCCTTGCATCAGTAGCAGGAATCAAATAATTATACCCCATATAAGTCCTTACGGAATCGCCTTGTTTCCAAATAATTTAATTGGAAACAACACAGTTAAATTTCAGTTACTTAAATCAATGAATTTCTATGAATCAATCTCAATAAGAGCAGCGTACATATTCTATATCTGCCACGGAAATGGGAATATTATATATATATATATATATATATATATTGGAGTGCGATTGTTACCATGTGTCCATATCTTGATGCTTCCATTTCGCAACCAGTTGTAATTATGGTTTAGGTGCCTGTCAATTACACGTGAAAGAATTACTTATAGTTATGAAAGAATATGTTAGACTTCAAACAGTCTATAGATCGATTTTTCAAGCTTTTTCCAATTAAGCATCATATATTTTCCCCGGGTGGTAATTGAAATTTCAAGCACATCATCATCGTATGCAGATGATAGGCCCAAGGCTTGCAGTTGACGCTCACGCATTTTTGACTAATAAAATTTCACTGAAAGAATATTAGTCATTGGGCTCGGCCAGTTTCTGTATCTAGGAGTAATATTGTTACTTATAACCCAAAGATGTTTACCTGAGCATCACGACATCTTCGCGAAAGGCAAAGCCATTGCGCAATCTTAATATATTCATGAAATGCTTCCGGGCGTAGTTATTACATTAATTCTTGCAAGAAATGTTAAATCTATTCCTCCTCCCCGCTTTAAGGCAATCTCGGCATTACAGGAGGAAAATTCCGGTGTCTTATATCGTCCTCTATTTTTACGGTCTTTATAGAAACAAAACTCTAACAAAATATACCCTTAAAGGGTTATGGCAGGCTGCTTTTATCATCGCAGGGAAGTCCACTTATAATGTGAAAATACTTCCTTCTCTTCAAGGCCATGTGCATTGAGTCCTGACCCTCTTGTTGCAGTAGTTATAACATCTCATCAACCGTTTTCGATTTTTTGTTCTTTTAGAGGTCTTCTTTCTCCGTTTTCCTGCTTAACCTGCAAGTGCGTGTTTGTAGAAAAGAGTTTTCTTGGACTAGTAAGAAGTGACGTCATCGGAGACGCTTTTTTTTTAACTTTTATTTTTTCTGTCTTCTAGACCGTTTGAGATTAATTACGGGAAAAAATGCGTGCAATCTCTTTTTTCTAGAGAAAGTGAGGAATTCTTCCGCTACAGCTGGATGGTTGAGAGAATTCGTCACAGTGTGGCTTCCTAACCACTTCAGTGACTTCCACGTGAACAGTTACGGTTTTCGCAAGTTTTTATTTCAGCTCTTTTTTTCAAGGACGAGGCCAATGAAGTGTTTACTCATTGATTTGCTAGTATTATTACGTACAATAACGAAACTGATTAAACATAAGCCAATCAACAATAAGGAGCGCGTTTTGCTATGAAAAAAAACTAAAAATGTAAATCAAAATTCGGTAAAAAAAGTTTAAAAAAATTGTATAAATGAAATTCCACATTTCCTCCTTGTGAATGTGTTGGTAAAACTGTTTGGTCTCTCTCTCTCACTCTTTCTTTTTTATCGCATGATCAAGGACAAGATTGTTTCATGTTTTATAAACTTGAGCTGACTAAACTATCATTTGATGCAGTAATCGCTTAAAAAAAATTAAATCGACGATGTCTTATGGTTGCACTTTGGTTGGGTAATGATGAAACAGTAGGAAGTTCTTTCTTAAGAGCTCTCATCAATCATTCATATCTTCTTAAAAAATCCAAACAATTCAAGGTTGAGGATACGTTTCAAAATATATGGTAATGCGAAGAAAATGTGACGATTTATATAAAAAGCATGTGTCGACCGGTATTTATTCAGGTGTAATAAGTGATTTTCTAATGAATAAAACGAGTGAATTGAAAGGAAATACATAAAAACAAATAAGGGAAAAAAATATCAGATTTTTTAAAGATGTCTATTTGAAATAAGAACGACTGCTTAATTTATTTTTCTAATAAATTTTTTAATGCAATTTCTTCAATAACAAAGAAACAGAATTTAGAATTTTCGCATTTCCTTTTTATAATTTTGAAAAATGATTCCATTAACGTGTACGAGTTTATTACTGATATTAATCATGTTCATGAATACAAAAACAAATCTTCTAGCTTATTTTTATAAGCAGTACAGATTTAGTTTACTTATAGGTAATAGATTAATAGCTCCCGAACGAAATTTTACAACTGCATTTTACGTTAAGATATATGATTAAATCTTTGACATAGTGTAAAAGAATAATATTCCCTTTTTCAAATAATCAGATATGTTTCAAAGACAAATGAACAGGGAGTAAGTATTCAACTTAACGACAGTTCAAGTTGATCGGGAAGGAAAAGCTATTATGTATCATTAAATAGTCTTGAATATATTCGTAATTCATTTAAATATTGACGTATTTGAATAAGACATTTTTAAACAAATTAATCGATATTTTGGACAATGAAACTCTATATACAAAACACTAGCTGTTTAATTTCATGGAATATTTTCTATGACTCTAAAACGCGCAGGAAAAGCCTTACGTCATTCGCCGGTGATGCAGTCGTTCGCAGTTTTCAATATACATCTGATTTAACTTATGCTGCTATTAATTGTAATTTAAAACTCAATTGATAACGAATTTGCTCCGAATCAAACACTAAAATATCAGTAGAATCGAATACAATAACTCAAAATGTAATAAACTACTTTAATTAAAGAGTTATTGATTGTAAAACAATAATGGCCAATTTAGCTCTTAAGTTCAAATAAATTTAGATTCACAATTCCAACAGTAAATTATATTTAGACGGCTTAGATTCTAATAAGATTTATCAAATTCTACAGTTAAAAGTTTCATTTTTATTTATCTGGAGTGTAAACTAAAAGAGTATTATTACTAATAATATAAACATAAATACTTTTTAATCTTCCCTATATACATTTAAAGACAACCAGTACTATCCATCATTTTACTAAATATCAGTAAATTTCACAATAGCTCAAATTTTTGTTAACCATATTATTAGGATGTCAACAAAAGTAAACAAATCTAAGAATTCTAAGTGAATCCCCCTTTTTTTTAAGAAAACGAAAGCTTCTCAGTGTAACAAAAGTAAACAAAATCAAGTCTCCTCTAAATAGAAAAAGCGTCACATGTCAGTGAAATTGAGCCAAGGAGTGAGTCTGCTTATTGAAACGTGAATATCATGGTCAGTAGTAAAAGAGTTCTGCTTCCTTTAACAAAAACATATCAAGGTTAGCAATGGTCTGTTATTAAGTGGAATTCCCTGAAGAAATAGTTCACAGACTGTAACAAAGAAATCACTCGATTTCTGCAAAATATTAAGTTGCGCTGTTAAGTAATTAGCGGAAAGCCCAATTAGAAGGTGAAGTTTCAGTTGACTTGACGAAGTTGTTCATCCATGACGAAACGAAGCGTCCCAATAACCATTGTTGATTGAATAAAGAAGCACAAATTGAATCAAGAAGCACTTCATTCAATTAAAATATCGAAATAAAGTTAAATAAAAGTCCAGAAGGGTAATTAGATTTTGTCTCGGAAGTTGCACAAGTTGACAAATTCATGACATACTTTATTGTGCATGAAATTTTGTTTCAGTTTGAAATTTCTTTATGTATTTGACTTAATTGACAGATGTACTTAAATGAAGATTTGAGCAAGAGTCATTTAATATTTAAAAGTTTGATAAAATAATTAGAGTTTGCTTTTCAAGTAGCATGAAATTTAAATTTATGAAGCGATATATGTATCATTCATTAGTTGTGAACGTTCTGTTATTTTGTTGAGAAAGGAAAAATCTTTATAAAATAGCATGAAAATTTAATTATTTTCAGGAAGAAGCATGTACTTGTAGGATTAATAAGGAACACAAATGATTTATAACGGAAAAACATTCATTATGTGATGCAAAAAGTAATACTGGTAATTTTTTTTGGAGTATTCGATATTGTAATGTAACTTTCAAATATTGCACTATTTAAATGTTACACATCGGTATCTTAATCACTGTTTAGTAAGGCAATTGCAATATTTGAATTAAAAAATTGGTTAAGAAAATCGGGTGAATTCGAAGGAGCTTTATTTCCCATGAATTATAAAGAATTTAATTTTCTGTCATGATTTTAATTTTTGGGCTCATACAAGATAAAATTTTACATCATAAAGGGTTTCCCATTAGTACATAGAGGCGATAATGTTTGTACAATATATAATATTTGAGTAATTTTATTTTACTAATAGTTTTATTCTGTTATATCCTTACGACTTACGTACTAAAATGTTTTTTTTTCAAAATTTCCAGTTATCTAAGCAACTAATTGCATTTTTGAAAATCGAAAACAAAATAATTACTACATGCAGTTGGATACAAAATTATAATTCCGTGAATTAATTAGTTTGGCTAAAATGATATTTTTCTTAGAATGTGACGAACTTGCGTCCTTCATTTCTATAATTATCATTTTAAGTCTTTAAATTTCCTCGTTTGAGGAAAACTTTTTTAGAGGCACAATAGAATTAATAAATTCAATATACCCATTATATTTCTAAAAATAATGTTTCAAAAGGTTAATTATAATAACAAACTAAGACATAGGCAAAAAAGCAACTTGTTTATAATTCGATGGTTATTAACCGTAGTTCTAACATCTGCCAAATTACCCAATTTCTGAAAGTTTACACCAAGAAAAAAAAATGCGTTTCTTCTCTATTTTCAAATCGCATTTATATGAAATACCGAATAAGAAATAATTAGCATAGAATTGAAAATTTTTTCTTTTTGCATGTTTTACCTTTTATTCTAAATTTAAAGTTTTAAATTATGAAAATATTCGTAGATTTACATTACTTTATGAATGAATTATATTACTTTTAAAATGTTTTTAAGAATATATTTAAGTGCAATTTTTCATTTATTATTCTTATTAATAAAAATATCTAAAGAAAAAAATTATTAACAAAAAATTATAATTTCCCTTTCTTTTTGTATGAAATATAAGTTTTGTATGTTCCTAATGGGAAATTGCAAATAAAATACATAAAAAAATTTAATAGGTCTTACCTTGCACCCTTCGCACGTGAAAGCTCCGAAGTGGTAACCCGCGGCAGGTTCCCCGCATACTTTGCACAACTGGTTCATCTGAAAAAATAAGAACTTGTGAATTCATATCGATAACAGTAAAATCAAAATAACTTTATGTTTAATTACAGAAGGTTACTTAATGTCTGTAATCAATCACAGCAATGTGCTTTTTTAGTTTCAATCAGAAAGGACGGACTTTAAAAGCGAGCCAATTCTCAACTTCTGTCGGAGTTGTAATGGTTTTGTTACACACTCACGAGTAATAAAGTGATTTCAGTTTCTTAAAAATGCACAAAAGCAATAAATTAAAAATTCGGGTCTTTACATTGTTCAAATTTTCTATTCGAAATGGAAGATTGTAGTAATTTTTTTCTGTTTGAACCATTAAAATTTTTAGGTATTTAATGCTTTGGAAAAAGCAGATATAAAGGTTTAAATGGATCAATAAAGATTGCCATATTCTTCTTAAATTTTGTTCTGAAAATAAATTTAAATTTTGATCTCCAATTGGATTTAAAACTAAGTTTCGGGCAACATTAATAAAAAAAAATTGGAATTTTCCCCCCACATACACATTATATATAAAATTCTCTGAATATATATATATGGATGGAAATTCCAATTCCATTCAATTATGTGGATCCATAATTGGATCGAATTGGAATTCCATATGAAAATTTCAATTTAGCTTAAAAAATTAAAGAATACAGAATTAAAGCCCGAGAATATACCTTCATTAGATAAAATAATTTTTTCTTTTACTAGTACTACAAAAGCTAAACACATTACTTTCACGTTAAAAATCTAAACAAAAAGCCCTTTATAATTGTTTGTTTGAAAGCTTTTTGCATTGCGCATCAAAATATATTTTGAAGTTGTCAATATTTCTCTAAAATATTCAAATATGTACCTTAACTGGCAGGATAAAAAAGTTTCAAAAATTTAGATCTAAATTTTGATTGACATGTAAAACTATACTGAATATTTCGTTGAAAGAAGGAATGCAGTTGTTATAAATAATACATTACGTGTAATAAATATAACATGAATTTCATATTATTATTCCAATTATTGTTTGATTACTTTTTTCCACAATATAATTACGCATCTAAAAACGTACATAAAACTTTTTTGAATTAATTCTTGTAACCTTGAATGTAAAAAATTAATTCTACTCAATAAAATAGAATAAAAGGACATATGATCCTGAATATACCATTGTAAGCTTATTTTGAACATAGAAATTAATCTGATTAACTGTAATGCTAAAGTTAATTTATTGCAACAAAATTGAGCCCTTAAGTAGAAAACTATTCACCGTTAAATCTGCAACTATATAAAATTCGCCTCCATTCAGTTTTAAAACAACTAAACATTTAAAGGAGCTGTTATCAGATTTATTTCCGTATAATAACACATCTGCCTTCTACCCGAAACAAATCCCTAGGCGAAAATCGATTTTCTTCATTATTGTTTATTAAGAAGATTATTCTTATATACTTCATAAAGGACAACGCGATGA
Source organism: Argiope aurantia (assembly GCA_026543865.1). Lineage (NCBI taxonomy): Eukaryota > Metazoa > Arthropoda > Arachnida > Araneae > Araneidae > Argiope > Argiope aurantia. The sequence goes on from JAPMOR010114731.1 coordinate 425,520, forward strand.
TGTCGTTCTTCTATGCTTTATCCTTTTTTTTACATGAGCGTCATTTGATCTACGCCTTGAAAATTACTTTACAAAAATTAATGATGAACAAATGCGGGAATCCGTTTGAATCACTGCGTAAAGCAATCAGTGTCAAGGTTTGTTGTGGTCGTCGTGTCGTGAAAACTGTTTGTGAGCCTAAATAAACAACAGCTGCCCCAAGAATAAAAACTAATTTCGAATATTAATGTGTATTTCCGCTTTCGTTTCTGAAGGAATAAACACGCAAGTATAAGTAGAAAAAATGCTCTGAAATAAGGTAGAAAACTGGAAAGATGCCATTAAGGAAAAGTAATGGATGGCTGATAAAAATCGCTCTTTTCAACATTAAAAACGCTTTAATCCAAATGTTAAAGCGATTCTATCGTGGGAAAAAAATACTTTCGTTGCTGGTATTATGAAAGTGAACACACTGCATGTTGAAAGATAAAAATATGTAATTCTAGTTTACGTTAAACAAGCCTTTTTTTTATTTGCTGAATGATATGTTAAATGGCTAGCAGCTGTTTAGTTTGTAGTAATAGAATTGTGATAAAAAGAAAAGTAGGACATTAAAGATAGTTTCATATCTATTTAATTTCGGGTTTTAAATAGGTAGTTTCTGTAGACAGAAATTCGTGCTAAGAGATCCGATATAATATTAAAAAATGGCGAATCCTTTTCGGCAAATGTTTTCTGAATGTTCTTTTCTTTTTTTTGAAAAAAAAGGTTTTTATAGCAATTGATTAAAAAAGAACTTGTAATTTGCTCTATTAAGACAAAAAATAAAATATATTTTTCAACTTCTATTTTCCTTCTTTATTTTTAGAGGGGAAGATATATATAATTAATCCTTAATACATGGTTTAATGTAATTCACAACATAATTAACATAATTCACTAACCATAACGCTCGTCTATTTGACATTTCATTACATTAATTTCATCATTTATCAATGATTATTGCAAGTGGGTCTCGAAATTTTGATTTCCTTTCAGATAACTAAAATGTTAGCCAACAATACCTTTCTCCACACTGCCACACCACACCAACACAAAAATAGCTTATCACACACGAATATCAAGGATGGAATTTCTAGTATGTAAATGGGAGATCTTTAGTAGATTCAAGACTCTACCATTTGACTTTATCTTCTTGAAACTTATTAAAACTAGTATTAAATGTATATTCACTCAATTATAAAACAAGTCATCACTTTGATATTAATATTTTAGTTGATTATATAAGCTATAAATTTTCCTCCTGTTTTATAACATTGAATGAGGATCAATAGCTATTAAAACTCATATTTCTGAACAGCTGCTTTAAATAACTGTATTTAAAGTTCAATGTATTAAAGAATTTTTTTCATGCAGGATTTTTATTTGCTTGAATACATTAAGAAAAAAATTATTATTCTGTCTGAAATTTGTTTTAAAGAACGAATTTCGAAGAAATTTCAAGGTAAAATTATCAATTTAAATAAACTAAAAAAAAAAAAACTTTAAGAACACAGCAAAGCAGGAATGTCAATAAAAGAAGAGTTTAATTCTGAGTCTTAGTTATAATTAAGCAATTTTAAATAAAAAAGGAAGTCAATTCTATCGAAAATCAAGACACAAATACTGCAAAACAATATAATATGTCTTCTGTCAATGGATATAATTTTTTGGAGATTGAACTGAAGATGCAAAAGATTGTTTCATAAAAACATTTTGCAACCTTCATTTATACCATTTATTAAAAATTTTTAATTTGATAACAAAATTCGTCTTCCCTATTTTACTCCGGGAATTTGTATTCTTACTTAGATCATAGCAATAAACTTTCTCTTTATTTCTATAAACAATAATAATAGAATTGACCCAATTGGTGAAATTATAAAAAAATAACGTATTTTCCTAACCTAGTTTCAACTTTTTCATAAACCGCGTATTAAACCAACATATTAGACCAGTTTTTTTCTTCTCATATGCACTAATTATTAAAAAAAAACGTTACAAAGTCTATCATCTTAATGTAATCTGATATTTCAGAAAAGTTCACAGTATGGTTAAGATTTGAAAAATCTATGTCAGAAATAAAAAGTCATTATAAATTTTCTCCTCAAATCCAGCCTTTTTCTTCATAAATATTAGAATATTCACCATCCAACGATTTTTGTGTCCACTTTTTATATGTCTGTAATGGCCCAATAAAAACGAAATTTCTTGGAAATAATGTTCATTGGAAACGATCATATGAAAAAGGTATCTATGGCAAGAACAATGGTAGAACTAAAACTCTACTCTACTTGTTTTATTGGCATATTATCTACATAGATCAGTGTCGGAAATATAGCCTATTTATTCCATCGTTTCCATGGATGAGTACATTTTTTGATACGGTGCTGAATAAGCATATTGTTTCTGGCGTCTAAAAGTAGATTAAGTTGCGTCACCTATTTACATGTCTCAATTAACGTTACTTCGTTATTTCAGTCTGTTAGGAATAATTTGTCACACATCAATTCTTTTTACATTAGATAAAATCTATTAAGGGAATTTACTGTTAAAATATTTTTTAAAGAACCCTCGAAGGATATTTAAAATATCGAAGAGATCTAGCCCGAAATTCGAAGCTTCTATCAAAGCTCTAATATAAACAATTTATTAATTTAATATCCCAAGCTCAATATACGATAAAGAGTAGAACTCGAAGGTTTTAAAACTTTAGTCAAATAAACGATTTTAAAACTTCATCCTAGTTTGATGATTTAATACCAATTATTCATAAAATTTTAAATACTTTTGAAACTTTTCAAGTTTTAATCTGTTGATCTATATATAAATAATATGATATATGGTGAGGCTACATAGATAAATTTAAGCTAGTTTATAAGAATAAATAAAATAAAAATAATACTATATATTATAACAATTGAAATTTTAGAAAGTACACGCAGATCCAAAAACTAATATCAAAGCTGTAATAAGTTGCATTTTCTGAAGATGAATGTGCATTCAGTTTATTCAAAGAGGAAGCGTTTTAAGAAAACGTAAAGCATTATAATTTCTATTCTGTGATCAATGACATGTTTTATTACAATTATTTTTGATGTCTAGAATATTGCATTTCATTTCATCATTAGTTAGAAATAATGTTTTAGTAATGGATAAGATTAGCAACTTTAAACTGTATGAGACCTTTTAATTTGAAGCGACTGAATATGCTAGTAAAAAGGATTTTTATAATTCTGATTCATGATTAGATAGGAATTAAGTGCGTACTATGATCTCCTATTTTCACACCAGCCTAAAGGGACAATTCGCAAATCACAACTGTTTCAAATCTCATAATAGACTTTAATAGTATATTTGATTATATGAGTATCTCCGATTCACGGAATCTAGCATTTTAAAGAATTGCTTAGTGGTCTTATTACTACTGTACGAGTCCGCTGGACGTAAAAACTAAAGATCACGATTAAAAAAGAAAGCGTTGTTTGTTACTGAAAATTATAAAATATTACAATTTTTCAAATAATGTTATTCATGGTATGATTTTTTAATAAATTTTGACTGTTCCTTGTTATGAAATTGTAGAGAAAGATAATTACTTTTCATACATTTAACCTGCAATAGGAACTTAGTAAACAAGTTGAAAATGAGCTGTAAGTGAAAAATATAGTTTACAAAACTTCAATTACTTTTGCATTTTCTCATTTGAATTTCCTATCATGAGAGTTTTGTTTGCGAGGTAATACTAATTCTTAAAATAATATATTTATAGTAAATCTTTAATTAATCTGAGACAGAATTTTTTAAAATTTGCTTTACGGAGTTACAGTTTGATGTAAATTTCTCGCCAACTGTTTTATCCAACTTCGTTTCTAGTACATGAAAACCCACAATACCTACTTGACGATCAGAATTTGTAAAATATTAGATGAAAATAATTTTATTAAAAGTTAGGGATAATTTTTGAAAAAATTGTGCCTAATTTGATACATGAAAAACAAAGCAAATGCATTCCTCGTAGCGATTGAAAAAAAGTTTGCAAAGTTTAAAAATTCATAAATATAATGTAAAAACTACAGATTCGCAATTAAGACTTAACTTCACCGCATTTAATATACATTAATCCACAAATCCTTGTAATAACGCTTGATATTTTTTTCTGAATTTTTTTATTAATTTCTTCTTCGCTAGATTAGAAAATGGGTCAAATTATAATTACTGAATGTGCTGTAATCTGTAGCACTTCCGTGGTGTGGTCTGAATATATCTGCCATCATAAACTGCTGCCTTTTTGATAGTCGAGTCGTGTAGAGCGTTATTGTTGAACATGAATCAGCAGAAAAGTTAAAATGGTTGTTGAGTTTGTGTCTCATTGTCTTTTTTGGGGCCGTGTGTGCTTTGATGGAGATGGTACGCTTTGTCATCCTCATAGTCTTTTTTGATTCTTTCTGGGACTCACGAAATTTTTGGTTCGATACCCAAATCGAAAATAGAAGAATCAACATTAATAAATGCATCATCATGTTCTGTTCCAGGAGTTTTGTTTTAAATCTCAATCAAAACTAAAGGCAATCAACAGCTATAGCTGCGTTATCATGTTTTGTAATTTACAAAATAAATAAATGACCATGAATAACTCCATCTTTTAAGTGGATCAGAAATATTTTAAGTGTTTAAGATGATTAAGCTCTCTTTTCAGTGTTAGTTTTGCTTGTTGGCTAAGTCTAAAATTTTGATTTGTCTTTTCATAACTGAGATAGAGATATGAAACAAGGTTTTCGTAGCTTTTAATTTGTCGTCAAATCAGACTTCAGGCTAAAGTTTAAGTTTCAATATATTTTAGATACACATTGCGGATTGCGAGGATTAAACCTAAATTCGTTGTATTTGAGTCACGAAACAAATATCGTCAAGGGCCGATAAAATCCCAGATTGTTTACACACTTTATTCATTTTAATATGAACAAATAAACCTCAAATATATACGACATTTGTACTAAAGTTTTAGACATGTTGTATTACCTCGTATGCAATTTTCAAACTTACTCGCCATAACATTAGTTAAGGATAAAGTTATAATTAAATTATAATCTTAATTAAATTTATATAATTAGTTATACACTGGTATTGTTTTTTAATAAGGTAAAATTTTAAAATATGTTACTAACTATATATTAATGGTTTCATCTTAAAATAAAAACTACAATACTATAAAGACGAAAGTTTGCTTCCAATAAAAGGCCACATATCTATAAAACCGGTTATAAGCATAATTATCGCATATTTGTTTCGATTTCAACTGTTCAATGTTTAAAGCTAAAACTGACATCATTTATTGGAAATTTTTATGTGAAATTGATTATTACCAGTCTTGTTATTTATAGCTTCTATATGTGTTCAGATTCCATTATAAAGCAATTTTAAACTTTTAATTTCGGGAGAAGATAAACTCAGTTGGTGAGAAGAATATCTAAAAGCTAGAATCATCACAAAACTGTGGGAAATATAAGTTTTTCACATTAATCTTAATGCGTGTGGACAGCATAATTCATAAGACTGTTGATCCGATGCCTTTGGTACAACCCTCTGGCACTTCCATACATGCGGATATGTCTTGTTCAGGGCATCAATTATTTATTTATGCTCATCACAAATAATAATTTTTTGTGACCTTTGTTCGACAACCTCACAGAGTTATTCGTACAAAAGGTCCAAATCTGAAATAACCCCAATAATCGCAAAAGAGGCGATCATCAACAAGTTCCCGGGAAAGCTTTGACCCTAATATACCCAAGCAAATATTCGACGTTCTGTAATGAACAAACAGTTCGAGTTTCTTGAAAGGTCGCAGAGTGCTGTCCGACCTACCACCCGGGCTAAGATCTTTAATTTGATCGAAGACCTTTCGACTCATGGCAAATGCCTAACTGCAATTTACGCAAAATGCTACCTAATTGTGCTGTGCTTCACTGTGCCAAACGTGCGATTTCGATATTTACAGTGTTAACAGCGCTATCATTGGAAAAGGAAAGGAAAACTTATCATTTTTCCTTTCTGTCCCCCTTCCCAGTCCTTCAAACACATATTGGAATTGTTACCTTATGATCCAAAAGAAAATTTCAAAAATTTAATCGTAGAAAAGCATATATATTCAAATATTTCTTGTAATCATTTGTGACTTATTACAATTCACATAAATTGTTGCTACTTAATGGTGCTAGTATTGGCTAAATTATGTCATATTTTCCATCATGCGTTTGCGATATTTATCACGGCTTACATTAATCATTTTTAACTTCTGATTCTAATTCTATTTTAACATACAACCAAATTGTTATTCCATGCTTCAGAAGAATGTTCAAGTATTTTCGAAATCGAATCTTCAACATTGATTAAACTTTTCTATAAAAAGAGTTATCGTATTGGTATGTTTCTAAATATTCATTTTTGACTAGTTATAATTTAAATCGTGTCGCATTTGCAAATAAAAGTTTACGATACTTAAGATAATATGACTATCTCAGTGAAAGAAAGAAAATAGTTGTGACAGCTGAGATTCATCGTTTGTCTTCGTATTTTCTTACACCTTATGGCATACTTTCTAATTTTTATATCGCGAGATACATATATGTAATTTTCGTATATTCTTATGTAAATTGGAATATTCTAATAATGGATAATTTCTTTTCAGCTGTAAGATAGAACAGGCCCTTCTTTAAATTCTACAGGACCACCATAGCTTCTTTTGTGGATGATACGGTCTGCAATTCTTGTAAGTCCTTTCACTTAAGAGCTCTAATGATTGTAAAAATTAAAATGTACACAGTTTATAAAACCAAGTATTTATTATGAATTGAACAAACTGGAAATATCCAGGAATTAAATTTTAATATATTATAGTTTGCGCTTTTGATTTTCAGGAACACGTTCTATCTCTTTAGGAGAAATTCAAAATAGTATCAAATTTTATTTAAAATATTAGATAACAAAACTGTAAAAGGAACACTAAATGATCACTCATTCTATTAATTTATTTTGTAGAATTAAATTCTAAATTTGTTGAAGTAAATTATGACAGATTTACTTATAAGCAATTAAAATGCTTTATTATTCTTTTACTTACTCATTTCAGAAATATTTCTTCGTTGAGAATATTTAAAATTTATAAAAGTGAAAGAAAATTTCGTTCTCTTATTTATCTAAGCCTTTTGGAAAGATAGATTGTTTCTTTAACTTAGTGTTTCATTTGCAGGTATTTTGCTTATCAGCAATCCACTTTCGTGGAAAAAAAATGAACAATGTTATATTTCCAGCATTAACAGCAAATTTGAAAACAATTTTTTAAAAAAATCTTTAAGATCACATTGCATTAACTAACTCACTTATGTGTGTTCTGTTACGTTTGTATACTTTATAATGTTAAAAAAAAAAATTACTTCATATTTTTCTCTAAATCAGTTATACACACGCTACTTTTTTTCGCTGTAATGAGGTCCCAACATACCATCAAAGTAATGAGCGGAAGTCTTTATGATGTCAGCCAACTAACTCTATTTAACACCTGCGCTGCGCACCATTTTGTGGTCTAACTGCCTAAAGGTCCAAACCATCACTTTCTGCAAAAATTAGTTCAGAATACGAACTACAAGTACAGCGGAAGAAGCAGTGATTATTGTCAGCACGCTGAACTAATCATGTTAATTAGCTATTGTGCGGGACATCTTGTTTCATTTTAAAGTTTCGACAAATCTTTGAAAAAGAATAAAAGAAGATATAAAATTTTCCAGTTAAAATTAAAATTTATTGCCCAAAATTTTAAATTATTATATATTTTTAGTAAACTTTAATTAAAAATGTTATTTATTAGATATATCTAAACGCTTATGATGAGAAAATAGGCTGTTTCAAAGAATAGTTGTCATATTTAAAAGATGTAAATTATAAATGGATATTTATTTTATAATTAAATTTTAACTTTCTTCTACAATACTAAAAAGAAAATTTCTGCTATATCACATTAAACAGATACTATCTAGATAGTTTTCGAATAATCTAAATGTTCAAGTTAATCGTTAATACAGAAAAAGTTCGAAAAATCAATCATATTTAGTTCGACTATTCGACTTTTTTTTTTATCACATACCGCATAACGTAAAATCAGATCTATATATTTTGGGATATGTAGTCGAATAGAGTTTGATGATGAAAGCACAACAAATATATAATTAAAAGTTCATATTGTAATAGCCTTAAGGCAAAATGGAACCTAACATTTGTTTTATTGAGGTAAAAAATAAATAATTTTTTAAAGATTATTTATTGACCATGTGTTTCAAACGTATATGCTTGAAATTAAAAAGAAACCTTGATGATACTTCTTTCTCTTTTAGTTAAAGAATGCTTATTTGTTCCTTTTTTTTATTTTTGCTGTTCACTGCTTTCTCACATTAAAGTATTGAGAAAAACAAAATTACTTTGAGCAGAAATGTACATAAAAATGCATTCAGTAAGTAATCGCAAAATTTAATTACGGAAATCTTTTTATAAAGCGTGAACTAAGTGTCATTTACCCCTGTGAACTAAGGTATAAAGTGAAAAACACGCAAATATATATTTTGTTATTTAATTATCTATAGATGAATAACTTTCTATTATTCATTTAATTATCGGGTTAAATTTTAAATGGATTTCCTGTGAACGCAATTTAATGTCGTCTCTCTTAAAACTCTAAGCCAAATTTACAATTTCTGACATTTTTTTTAAAAATATTTTACTTTGAAGAATAACGAAAAAAAACAAAAAAAAAACACGTGAGAACTTACATTCTATTGTTTCCGAATGTTCGCCTGTTTGTCGCGCACCGTAATTGAAAACGGAAGAATTAACACTAAAAATAATTTCTTTCTCTCATGGGGTTTTTGAGTTCAAAATAAAAAAGGTTGTAAATATATCGCGTACTTTGAATTTATAGCATTTTTTAATTTTTTTTTTCAGTGTTGGGAATGTCGTTCATGAATTATATTTAAAGAAATGAATCGCATTTATTTCAGTTTCTTGAAATAATTCACAGGTTTAGAAAGAAATCTGAAAGAATAAATAATGGTCATGGGAAAGTTGCGAGTTCAATAATAACACATTTCATCTTTTAATAAACTTAATTAAAGTGATGAATTTCAAACGACTGTTTCAACTTAACAAATCGCGAAAATTGGCTTTTCAGGAAGATCTAGGGAAAATATTTAAGAATCGCTTCAATAAAATAAAGTAAGCAAAATAATTTATTCGTTTTTTAAAACTTCTCTTAAAAAAGGCATTTTTGTTTTATTCGTGAATTTTTCACAGCCTTGAACAAGCAAACGATAATTTGAAATTCCTTTGAAATACTGTTGGTAGCGATAACAGTAAATACAAAATCATTTTTTTAATAAAAAAAATAATCATAATTCATTTTTTATTACTGAGATTTAAAATTTTAATAACCATTTATTCCAATGGAAAATGTGTTGATTTAGCCATTAAATGCTAAGTACTTGTTGCGCGAAATTGTGGTGGAATGAAGCGGCAATCGGACGTTACGAGAGCGGCGATTAAAGCTGCTGCTTTCAGATAATCGACTCACTGAACCACAAGAACTCTTTAACTGAAATCAGCGATGTTTCCAACGATATAAAATTACAATCTTTAGAAATCATTAAATATATTAACTATCTTTAGCTACAGCGATTTTTGAACATCTATATGTTTGCTATCATTATTAATTTTTATTATAGTGACTCATTAAACAATTTTTGACCATATGTAAAAAGCTTTGAAGAAAATATTACGTTTAGAAATAATGAAAGTTGAAAAATACCGTTCTCTATAACGTTTCTTTTATTATAAACATTAACAATTTCCGTTCTTAGTGAACTAATAACGACTCAAATAAAGTATTAATCAAATTTAGAGCTATAAGAATTTAACTTATAAAAAGAATTCTCATATAATAAATAAATAAATATTAATTCAATGAAAATTAAAATTAGCCTTTTAACAATATTATTTAATAAAAATTTTTATATTCAATTTTACATATGTGATACATTAATTAAATACGTAACAAAATTATTCTCAGCACAGAATGTTCTATTTCCTTATTTAGTTTTACATTCAATTATTACATCAAAAATATATCAATGAAATTACTTATTTTATTATATTGAACATTCATTCAAATTATAAAAATGACCCTTTGTTTTGTTTTTCAAGAATATGTACGGGATTTCAACCACAAATGTCTGTCTTTTAAGAATGAATGATAGTTTCAAATTTTTTACTCTTTTAATACACTCAAGACACAATTGTTCTTTACTGAAACACTAATGTCTATTATTTTAAACTGATTATTTAACAAAGTAAAAATCGAACTGAATAGCAAGATTATAGAATACATTATTTCATATTTTAGTATTTAGTACCTGGAATAAATTTCTTTGATTCATCAGGATTTTTCTTTCAAGAAATAAAGACGTAAAAGCGGATGTAAAATTAATTTTTTAATAAAAAGTCCATAGATCATAGTAGCATTACGCTTTTGTATAATATTTTATCAAGTTTTTCACGTATTTCTTTATTTTGCAGAATAAATAAGCGGAGATTTTTACACGGTAAAATGGAAGGAAAATAATTTTTAATTTTAATAACAAATCAACCAATTTAAGAGAAGACTTTTTTAATTCAGTCGCTAATGATGATATTCAACTGTCACTTAACTTCATTTCTTTCCATGTTTTATCGTTAAACATGTTCAAAAATTTATGAATAAAAAAAATCGAACCCATTAAAGACAAATACATTAAGCATTTTCTTAAAAACATCTTTTTTCTAAAAATACTAAACTTTATTATAATTTTAAAAAATGAATTGGAAAAGAACTAACTGCATTTTAACTTCATTAAATTTTATCGTATCACTTTAGAAATCCTTGAAGGAAAAAAAAATGTGTTAATTGCAAAGTTTTTTTTATTAGCCAAATGTTCATTTAAAAAAAAAATATTTCAAGAACGAATACTTGTACTTAAAAAATCATTTAAATAGCTCAAAAGTAAGATTATCTAGTTTTCAAACAATAAAATTTCTTTTTAGATAAATCTATTTAAAATATAGATAAAGAAACACATCTATCGTTTGGCTTATGAAGCAATTAATGAATCTGTAAGTGGAACATAAAAATTCTTATTTTAAAGATAAAAATAAAGAAAAAGTATCTCACCATATCTAAGGGAGCCATACAAAATCACCCGGAAATATATATTTAATCCACGGAGGAATAAATGTCCTTTATAATATCTTCCAAGTGCAAAAATCAACAAAAAATCAGTGTGTCCAATACCATAAACCGAAAACACCAGTTCCGAATTCTTAAAAAATATCACCACAAGTTCATCACCACATCATCCTCATATAATCCACATCTCCCGCTGATCTCTCCATCCATACGCACCGATCACTCGCAGGAGAAAGAAGACCGAGGATGAAGAAGGAACTGTTCGCGAATCGAGACCTAAACCGTGTTTGCAGTCTTTCAGAAACTTACCTGACACTAAAAGGCGGTCTTCAAGGTTCCATGACGTCACCACAATCGCTCAACGGAACTCACTATTTTCTTTTGGTTTTTTATTTTTTGTTCTTGCCATCGTTATTATTGCGAGTATTGTGTGGTGTTCCTTTAACTGGCGATAGGTTGAGTTGGCTTCACTTTCACCTGTTGTCTTTGGGAAGAAGTCAGGACGATTGCTCATGTGCTGCTTTCGCGGCAGGTGTTTTTTTTTTTTTTTTAATCGCAACGTTCGTGCGCGTCGGAACGTCCATGACAAGAGATGCTGGAAGTGTGTGAGATTATCGTTCGCTCCGTTTAATGCCGGTAGCGTTTCGACGTTTTGGGGTGGATGGGTTTTTGTTATGGCGGTGCGCGTTTAGATAGGGGTCTTTTTAATGGGGGTTTCGCCTCTGAGGAAGGTAGATTTTTTTCTTTCTCTTTCTTCTGTCTTCTTGGAAAGGGTTATTCAAACAACATAACTGGCATGTTGGTTGTCATTAAATAACAAATATATATGAAATAATTTACAATACATTTATTATAGGGTTTTGAAATCAAGGATCATCTCGAATTGATTGTAATAGTAGATTTTTGAAGTTTTATTAATTTAGGCAGTTCATACTTTGTGTCGATAAAATTTAATTAATGGGCAGAAACGATTTTTTAAAAAGCATTTTGAGTTAAAAATGTGATTAATAATTATTTTAAATAAATGTATTAATTCAATTTCTGGTTATCCATCGTGATTTATATTTAATTTTTTTCCTTTCCTTATTTTTTCATCGTAGATAAATAAAGTTTAAGGAACCATGTTTTAGCATGTAGATGATAATTTGTTTTCCTTCTTATTTACCGTTGATAAATAAAATTCTTATTAAAAAGTTAGGTACGTACTAAGTTCAATAACGTTTGGCATTTGTATCCACAATTAAAAATCATCAAGCAAAAAATCGAACAGATCTGAATGAAAAAAATAATTATACACATAAAAACTGCATTATACACATAACAAATCATTTCCATTACATTTCTTCTGAATTAAGCCTATTTTAAAGATTTTATGCTACGTAATTTACTCATTGTGTTAAAGTGATTTTCATTGAATAAGTGAAAGATATTATGGTGAACCACAATCGGTTGAATTATTAGTCATATGCATATTTACTCAAAATATTTCCTTTGGAAGACGAACTCAAAATATTTGATTAATACTACAAGGGGTATGACTACAAGGGGTAATAATATATGGACTAAATAAATGCCAAATATGAAAAATAAAAAATATTCCGGTTAAGAAAAATTTTGTCTTAAATGTAAACTTTTTAGTGGAAATTGAACAACTTGGATAGCTTGATACAATTAGCATGCTTTATATTTTTATGCTGGCCAACAAATGGAAGTAACTAAATTGAAATTTATAGGATTGAAATATTTTCATTTCATTAATTGATATCTAGATACACAGTTATAACTTCATGTCCTGAAAAACTGAAATTTTCTTATTTCCTACACAAAATTTGTTTGAAAACTGTATGAATTTGTTAAAATATCAATCAAATAACGAGACGTAACTTTAAGCAGAGAAAAGGAATCTGTTTATAATGTTTTTGGAGAGATTATACAAATGAAGACAAATTGATCAAATAACCATTTACAAATAGATAAAAGTAAAAATAAATAAATAATTTTATAAAAGCCGTTTTTTAAGTGGCGGTGTGAACTACTACAATTAAGCATTACGTATACGTTTTTCTCAATTTTTAACAGTTTTTTACGTATACATTTAACTCAATTTCTAAAATATTGTACTTCAGTTTACCTTCTATTGAAGAGAACAGAGCATCCATTTTGGACCTCCTATCGCTAACCTACTGGATTTAAGAAATGAGAGCCATCTACCATTTTAGCGTTAAAACCATAAAATTAGACATAATTGAGTTACAATTTGGCACATCCCTACAATTCTAGAGATAAAAAATAATTTGTCAAATTTCCTACAACTAGTTCCGTTGTGTTTGGAATTATCGTGAACGGACTGACAAATATTGTTAACAAATTTTATGAAAAATTTAAAATAGATCTACAGATTTTATATAAAGACGCATACCATGCTTGTTACGTTTTTTTAGATTTCGTGTTCTAGGAAGGAGAGACATAATTCCAAGAATGACATTTCTGAATCATAATTATCTAAAAGGTGGAGTTAATTAAAATCTCCATCTTTTCAATTTTACTTTGTCCACTTCGCATATGAGAAAATAAATATATACATTATAATGTTTGAGGTTATATAAAATGTCAATAATATTACTTCGAACCTGCACATCAAAAAAGAATTGCTTTACATTATAAAGGTATGTGTTTACAATAGACAAGAGATTAAAAGTAATTTAAATTTTACTTTCTATGTCCATAATTTCTAAAAGAGCTATATATCAATATTGGTTTTTATATTATATATGCAATCTAAATATAAATTTATCTAAGTTTTAAAGTTTTACATGTTTCGTTTCTTTCATTCTTTCCCAGGAAGGTTCCCAGTGGGTTTAATATTTCTTTATCTCCCTTGCTTTTGTGGACTGTTATTAGATGCGTCAACTTAAAAAATTGCTACTGGTATCGAGAATTTTAAAATATTATTTTAAAGTGTTTGTTCCACTTTTTAAATAGGTTTTTTTATTATTTGTTGAGAATATAGGGGAAAAAATAGCAGTGTCTGGGCCAGTCGCTCTCTCAATTGACTTGAAAATCCACTTTATATAATTTTTGGGCAGTGTATAAATTCTTGAGGCATTGAAAGAAAATTATTTCTTCCGTTCTCTCAATCATAGTATTTCGACTCAAACTACTATCTTCAATGCAGCCTATTCTTTGAAAAAGAAAAGTAAAATATTTCCAAGGACCTTTTAAACGCTTCACTGATTCTAGAAGAACAAAAAATAAGCTGCAAAAATAACGGAAACATTTCCAGAATGTCTAAACATGTTTTAAAATACAACAGTTTCAGAACGAAATTCCTCAGACATCTTTTTTTATACAGCCTCACAGCGCAGATCGTTTTCTATTTGCGCTCCCCCCCCCCCCATCCCATACCACAACAACCGCGAAACTAAACGCACTGTGATTTTTGCTGAAACGGAAGCTCAATAAAAAAGGAAAATAAACGAGCCCCCGTGCCTTTGTTTTGTTTTCCCGCCCATTTTCCTACGTAATCCGTTAATGCAGGTGACACACCTTTGCACCAAATCGGAAGCATCATCATCCAAAAAGAACGGTAAAAGTAACTAGACTTTTTCAAGATTTCCTTCCGAAAAACTCTCACGCGTAAAAAGATACGAACCGTGAGAGGATCTGAGACACACTGAAAAAGAGATAAGATGATCAAAAGATGAAGAAGAAAACCTTGAAGCAATTGCTCGTTGTTTTTCCATAAGCTCACACCCTAGGGAAGGGTTGCCAGGAAACTTATTACAGGTGATTAGAAGTATCGCCAAGAAAGAAACTACAAAATGATTGGCTGAGGGGTTGCAATGAGTTGGAGAACTTCAATGGGATTGTGTGCTTATGATATATCCATCATTAAATTTATTGTTCTTATTTTTTCCCCCGCTTTCATTGATAGAATTTTAGAGAGAGTCATTTTTCTTTTCGTCGCAGACTTCCTGTTAAAAAAAAGTATTATTATTATTTTTATATTCGTGAGAGCTATAACGGTTTTATAAAGATACATTCAAGCGTTTGAGTTATTTCATAAAAAGTTCTTTGTTTTATTTATTTAACAGGTTGATAATATTAATGATTTTTGAAATTCTCCTTATTTGGAGAACATAATTCTTTATCACATTAAAAAAAACCCGACAAAATGATTGGCTACTCAAAGGAGGAACATGAATGAAATACTTTACTTTATGTAGACATCCTTAAATTTACTGTCCATACCTTTTTCCCGTACAGATATCATTGATAAATTATTAAACGCAGGACGTTGATATTCTTTTTTTAATTACACTTTGCCAGATATTACAAAGTACAAAATGTATTTAACAAGCTATATAAGTTGCTGATTTTTTTAAAAACGGATATTTAATAATTAAATGCTTAAATTTCGCCAAAAAGCAAATTAGAAAAAAATTGACAGAAGATTTACAATGCATTAGGAAACTTAAACGGACAATACATATATGGCAGATATGTATTGTCCGTTATTTTAAGGATAATACATATTGAGCTTGCCTTATCCACAATTTCTTCACTACTGTACTGCTGATAAATTTTTAATAAAGGTATTTTTTAAAAACTTTTGGTAAGCTTCTTTTTTAAAAAAAATTTGTTGATTTTTAAAACAAGGAGTATTTAATAATTTAAATACTTAAGAATATATTAATTTATTTCGTCACGTAACAAATTAGAACAAGTTTGACAGAAGGGTTATAATGTATTGGGGAACTTAAACGGACACTGCATATACTATGGCAGACATCTTTAAGCTTACCTCACCCACATTTTCTTCACTACTGTACTGCTGATAAATTTTCAAAAGAGGTATTTTTTTAAAACTTTTGGCACGCTTCTTTTCTTAAAAAGAATATTTTTATCTTCTGCTTTATAACAATTTGATAAAGATTAGAAAATTTCAACCGTTTTATTTAATTATAAGGATCGTTTAAGAAAACGCTTGCGTTAATAACTGATAAAATACCAAATTTTAAAGATAGAAGTAATTTAACGAAAGATATCAAAAGTGGCTCATTCATTTCTCTGAGACAGAATATTCAAAATCTTTAATTGAGGAGATGTAATGATTCAGGTAATTTATTATATTTACCATCAATATTTTCCCATAGTAATGATAATGCAGATAAATTGTTTTAAGATGGCGCTTTTTATTATAATCACGGTGGAATATGCAAGAAACTTATAAAACTGTTGAACTGTGATATGGCTGCTTTCCATTAAATTTAGACAAAAAAAGCAGGTAAAACTATTCTGAAAATAAAAATTTCTGTAAATGGGATTTTTCAAAATATCATTTGAAAACCAAATTTATGTTCAGGATTATCTACCAACAGTTAATCATCCACAGTGAAAGAAAAGTACTTCATCAAATATGTTTATGATTCCCCTATTAAATTTAGTTTGCCAAAATTTATTACAAAATCTGTAAGAGCCTACAAGAAATTTTTTTTAGAGAACAGTAAAAACTACTGTAGGCTCTTTTTTTAAATAAATAAATAAAACAAATACGCGTATATGTGTATACTTAAATATATGCGCATATATGTGTATATATAAATATATGCGTATACATGTATCCCTTATGAAGTGAGCAATAACGGTTTGGTGACAAAAATTTGGGGAAGAAATGTTCCAAGTTCGAGACTCCCTACCTTCGAGATTCGCTGGACACATGCGCCTTAAATCTCTTTAGAGGATAAATTTGTACATGGGCGGTGACTTAGCACTATCCATAGCTCTTGTTCAATTTGAAATCAAGAACTTAATCTGCCATAAATAAACATTGATGAAGTTTCAGGGACATAAATATTTTTCATCTAATACAAAACTAGATCACTATTTTAATCAAGAATGTTTTATCTAAGGCAGCAACTTTTATACTTTTATTCTAATTCCTTTTAGGATGCCGTTTATTCAAGATCCATTCAAAACTTTTCACTCGTAACTCATTTTAAGGTAATGCTATAAGTAATTTTATTTTGTCATAAAGCATGTCTTATCGAAGGATAAAATGATTTTAAGCTTTTGTTAGAAGGGAGAAATAACTTTCCAAAAGATCAAAAAGATGGCATTTTTTGAAGTAGTTGCCATTACAATATTAAAAAAAATTCAGAAAAGGATTTTAAATATATTTTTTTAAAAATTATTTTTATTTAAAAAAAACATAGGATTAGTTTCATCTACAAAAGCCACACTTGTGTGACTTGTCCTGGTTTTTGCTTTTGAGATACGTTTTTTTTCGCTGTCTTATCCCATCACCATTTTAGTTCATTTTGAAATTTCGTTTGATTATCTCAATTAAACAAAAAGAAAAACATTTGCATTGTGGATGAGTGTTGTTTCCATTGAAAAATGACGAGAATAAAGTTAAACAAAATAAAACTCTTTCAATTACAAATAAAATGGTCATAGGCCTTTATAAAGAAGTACCAGCAATTACTGAAGCAGCTCGAGAAATTTAATATTAATGTCTTCCACACAAAATTAAATATTGCTTAAGCCACATTTCAATAACGTCTATGGGATGTCCCGTATTAGAGAAATTCTTTGAAGGGAGACACCTCCCCTCTCCTCTCCAGAGATATTGCCTGTATTGCACAAAAAGTCGTCAATAATTATTTTCCAAGAACAGTCTCTAGGGACTGTGAAAATTTAAGATTTTTTTTTGTTTCTTGTTTATCATAACACTATTTTTTTAACATTACAGTTCCATATAAAGATTCGTTGTGGTTTCAATTTTTTTTGCACTTTTGTGCAACACATTCCATGTTCTTTTAAAAAAATTTCAAGAGCAACGTTTTCTTATTCTATTTGGTCGTCCTAGTCTTATCAACAATTGGTTATGAAATTTTTGTATTCCTAAATAAAGTTATTTATAATTCATTATTAGTTCTATCATTATTACTTGAACTGTTCAGGTGATAATGATAGACTGTGGGAAAAAAAGGGTGCAGAACGAAACACAATTTAAGATGCTTGAAATATAGATATGTAAAGACTTAAGTTCCCAACTTAATTTTTAAGAAATTTTACTTAATGTCAATGATGAAGCATACTGATTTGATTTTTAATGAAGAAATCGGTTTTTAATAAAGAATCGAGCATAAACCAAAAATATTCTATGGAATTTTTGGCATCCCGAATTGTATTATATTTAAAGTAAAATATATTATTTTATTTTCATATATGTTTCATCTGAAAAATTGAGCATTTCGTTGTTCTAGAAGGTGTATCTTAAAGGTTGAAGAAGGAAACACAACTTGAATTGTTTGAAGTTTAGAAATATAACTTCTGAATTTATTATTAGTTTTCTCCATTCTAAGAAATTTTTGCTTTATGTCAATGATGAAACACCATGATTTGATTAATAATGAAAAATTAAGAGAGTTCTGACACGTAAAGCAAAAGTTTCCTATTTAATTTTCCGTCTTTTCAATGCTTTTATAATTAAAGAAATATATGTATATATTTCTAAACCTCAAACCAACTAACTGAAATGTTTTCCTTTCTCTGTATAAGTAGATAGAATCTTCTGTTTCAATGTCTGTCTCTGTATAAACGGATGGAATTTTCTGTTACAGTGTCTGTCTCTGTACAAGCAGATAGAATCTTCTGTTTCAATCTTCTGTCTTATTAATTCATCTAAGGATCCATAGAATATTTGAGGTGTTTGTAAAAATATGAGTAATTTTTATATCGAATTATAATGTATGTGAATGATTTAATGTTAATTCATTCATTGCACATATGACACTCGGGAATAAGAGGTGAAAGGGAAGAAGCATAAAAAAATATTTATAATTAATGAAGTTATTTATAATTCATTATTAGCTCTATGATTTTCACCTGAACCGTTTTCTCTTGCAACACTAAATCTCAAATCAATCAACTGAAATGTTTTGCATTCTCTGTATAAGCAGATAGAAACTTCTGTTTCGATAATATGCTATCTTATTGATTCATCTAAGGATTCATAAAATATTTGAGGTGTTTGTAAAAATATGAGTAATTTTTATATCGAATTATAACGAATGTGAATGATTTAATGTTAGCTCATTCATTGCGCGCTCGACACTCGGGTACGAGAGGTGAAAGTGAAGAAGCCTTCAAGAAAAGACAAATAATTACATGAACAATTAAAAAATATAATATGGAAAAAGGTTGTCCGATGATCAGCATGATTTCTCCACTTTTTAAATTTCCAAATTCCAATTCGATTAGAGAATACTTGACCAAAAGAGACAAATATAATGCGAGTCAAACATCGATACAAGACAACAATATTGGAATAAAAAACTTAAGCACACGATTCTTTGTTCTATGGACCGATCTGACCTTGCGGAAAAACTAAAATAATTCACTGTATTACAGAAAAATTGTCAAGACTCACTTCCTAATATTAGAAAAAAATTTAAGAAAATGCATGTGCATATTTCCGAATAAGAATTTATTTTGTGCTGCAATACTATTTTTAAGTATATTTTGTTATAAAAAGTTCCAATATCTATGAATTCAAAAATTGTTCATATTTCATATTTATAAACTTGTAGACACAACTATAAATTTGTTTCAGATTTGCATAGATGGAGTTTTCAATTACTTTTTAATGTGCTGGAGTATTAAAATTTTTTCTAACTGAGATTGCTAAGAATGAGTCACATTAAAAGTTTCCTATCTTTAAAATGTATATGTTTGGACATGTACGCATATCTATAAATTTATTTCATGCTTTTTATCTGTAAACTTGTTTCATGTTTGTAAAGATGATATTTTTAATGAAACTTTTAAAATTCATTCTTAATGTGCTGAAGTATTGAAATTTTTTAAAGTCGCGCATTTTTTGATAACAATTTGTTATTTTAAAAACAAATATGATTCAAAATATAATTTATTTAATTTTTAAATAGATTATTTAAAAATACAATTTAATCTTTAATTGGATGATATTATATTTATAAATAATCTATTTATTAATGTACTAAATAATCTATAACCAAATTGTATTTATAATATCAATTAGATTAAATTTTCATTCCATATCAGTAGCACGTTCTGGGAGAAATTTAAAATCAATAGATCTCAAGATTAAAAAGTAAAGAATCATCGAAATAAAAAAATAATACTTTGTTTAGTTCCCTAATATAAGCACCTTTTAAAATTTAATTTGTTTGCCTCTATTATCGGATATGGATATCAATCCTTTCAAATGCATTTGAGGAAAACCTTCAAAATGCAATTTTCTATTGAAATCTGCATTTCTTTATAACTTTTTCGAGATCGATTTAAATGCTCATTAACAATCGATTATGAACTTTTGGGATTAGTTTAGCTCATCAGTAGTTACACCTTCGGCACTTCGGATGTTTCACAAGAATGACAAAGAAAATGTTATTCTTCGATTAATCTTTAACCATTCAACAAAACTTACGATGAAAAGCAAACGATAAACAATTACAATAGTCGGTAGACATCCGACTTTGAGGAAATTCCTAGGAGTTGTAAGGAAAGGAAGTGATGATGAGATTTTAGACACAAGGTTAGATTGCTACACTCATACATTGTATGATTTCCGATCTTGCAGAAAGCATTGAAATTTGAAAAATATGAAGAAAAAAAATTGGATATTAGAAGAACAATAAATAAACCCGAAAAAATCAAATTCTTTATCAAACAAAAGGGTTTTATAAACTATTCTATAAACTAACTAGTGCAATGTATAATGTTAATTATATTTTTTTTACTGATTTAAATTAACAATTATGTACAAAATCAATCTGTACGCCATTTAACTAAATTGTTAGTAATCATAAAATAGCGAGACATTAGCATGTATTTTCAGATATCATTGAAAGATGTTCAAATCTATCTATAGATAATATGTTAGTAACTTTATATATTATAAAATAGATGGTGTATAAATATTTTAATTTCATAAGGGTTCATATAATAAG
>JAPMOR010114731.1:461801-475688 GCA_026543865.1 Argiope aurantia
CTTGAATTATTCGAAATATAGAAATATAAATTCTCAATTTATTCTTAGTTTCCTCCATTCTAAGAAATTTTTGCTTCATGTCAATGATGAAACACCATGATTTGATTTATAATGATAAAATATCCGCGCTCTGAGACGCAAAGCTAAAATTTCCTATTTAATTTTCTGTCTTTTGAATGCTTTTATAATTAAAGAAATATATATATGTTTTTTTCAAGCTATATGATTATGAATTTATGACATAAGGTAATGCAATTATCTGAGGCGAAAACCAAAAAGTTACTATTTATTTTCTTGTATTCTCAATAGTGTTATATTAGAATAGAAATATATTATTTTTACATAAGCTTCAGCTGAAGAAAATGATCATATAGCTAAATTAGACTGTGGGGAAAAAAAGGGTGTAGAACGAAACACAAAATAAGATGCTTCAAATATAGATATATAAAGTCTTAATTTCCCAACTTAATTTTTAAGAAATTTTACTTAATGTCTATGATGAATCATAAGATTTGACTTTTAATGAAGAAATCGGTTTCTCTGAGGCATAAACCAAAAATATTCTATGGAATTTTTGGCATACTGAATTTTACAATATTTAAAGTAAAATTTATTATTTAATTTCATATATGTTTGGTCTGAAAAAGTGAGCATTTCGTTGTTCTAGAAGTTGTCTCTTAAAGGTTATAGAAGGAAACAGAACTTGGATTATTCGAAATATAGAAATATAAATTCTCAATTTATTCTTAGTTTCCTCCATTCTAAGAAATTTTTGCTTCATGTCAATGATGAAACACCATGATTTGATTTATAATGAAAATTTATTGGAGCTCTGAGATGCAAATTAAAAATTTCCTATTTAATTCTCTGTTTTTTGAATGATTTTATTATTAAAGAAATATATGTATGTTTTTTTCAAGCTATATGATTACGAATTTATGACATAATGTAATGCAATTATCTGAGGCGAAAACCAAAAATTACTATTTATTTTCTTGTATTCTCAATAGTGTTATATTAGAAGAGAAATATATTATTTTTACATAAGCTTCAGCTGAAAAAAATGAGCATATCGCTAAATTAGACTTTGGGAAAAAAAAGGGTGTAGAACGAAACACAAAATAAGATGCTTCAAATATAGATATATAAAGACTTAATTTCCCAACTTAATTTTTAAGCAATTTTACTTAATGTCTATGATGAATCATAAGATTTGACTTTTAATGAAGAAATCGGTTTCTCTGAGGCATAAACCAAAAATATTCTATGGAATTTTTCGCATACTGAATTTTACAATATTTAAAGTAAAATTTATTATTTAATTTCATATATGTTTGGTCTGAAAAAGTGAGCATTTCGTTGTTCTAGAAGGTGTATCTTAAAGGTTATAGAAGGAAACAGAACTTGAATTATTCGAAATATAGAAATATAAATTCTGAATTTATTCTTAGTTTCCTCCATTCTAAGAAATTTTTGCTTCATGTCAACGATGAAGCACACTGAATTGATTCATAATGAAAAATTATCCGCTCTCTGAGACGCAAAGCTAAAATTTCCTATTTAATTTTCTGTCTTTTGAATGCTTTTATTATTAAAGAAATATATGTATGTTTTTTTTCATGCTATATGATTACGAATTTATGACATAAGGTAATGCAAATCTGAGGCGAAAACCAAGAAGTTACTATTTATTTTCTTGTATTCTCAATAATGTCAACTCAATAGTTAAATTAGAAGAGAAATATATTATTTTTACATAAGCTTCAGATGAAAAAAATGAGCATATCGCTAAATTAGACTGTGGGGAAAAAAAGGGTGTAGAACGAAACACAATATAAGATGCTTCAAATATAGATATATAAAGTCTTAATTTCCCAACTTAATTTTTAAGAAATTTTACTTAATGTCTATGATGAAGCATAAGATTTGACTTTTAATGAAGAAATCGGTTTCTCTCTATTATGGATATATTAAGGAATTTTTGGCATGCTGAATTTTACAATATATAAAGTATAATTTATTATTTAATTTCTTATATGTTTGGTCTGATAAAGTGAGCATTTCGTTGTTCTAGAAGGTGTATCTTAAAGGTTATAGAAGGAAACAGAACTTGAATTGTTCGAAATATAGAAATATAAATTCTGAATTTATTCTTAGTTTAGTCCATTCTAAGAAATTTTTGCTTCATGTCAATGATGAAGCACACTGATTTGATTAATAATGAAAAATTATCCGCGCTCTGAGACGCAAAGCTAAAATTTCCTATTTAATTTTCTGTCTTTTGAATGCTTTTATTATTAAAGAAATATATGTATGTTTTTTTCAAGTTATATGATTACGAATTTATGACATAAGGTAATGCAATTATCTGAGGCGAAAACCAAAAAGTTACTATTTATTTTCTTGTATTCTCAATAGTGTTATATTAGGAGAGAAATATATTATTTTTACATAAGCTTCAGCTGAAAAAAATGAGCATATCGCTAAATTAGACTGTGGGAAAAAAAAGGGTGTAGAACGAAACACAATATAAGATGTTTCAAATATAGATATATAAAGTCTTAATTTCCCAACGTAATTTTTAAGAAATTTTACTTAATGTCTATGATGAAGCCTAAGATTTGACTTTTAATGAAGAAATCTGTTTCTCTGAGGCATAAACCTAAAATATTGTATGGAATTTTTGGCATACTGAATTTTACAATATTTAAAGTAAAATTTATTATTTAATTTCATATATGTTTGGTCTGAAAAAGTGAGCATTTCGTTGTTCTAGAAGGTGTATCTTAAAGGTTATAGAAGGAAACAGAACTTGAATTATTCGAAATATAGAAATATAAATTCTGAATTTTTTCTTAGTTTTCTGCGTTTTAAGAAATTTTTGCTTTATGTCAATGATGAAGCATACTGATTTGATTAATAATGAAAAATTAAGAGATTTCTGAGACGCAAAGCAAAAATTTCCTCTTTAATTTTCTGCCCTTTCAATGTTTTTATAATTAATTACATTAACATAAATTTGAAGCAACAGTAGAGCTATTATAGGACAGGTATCTCGATTTTCAACTGCAGTTAAATGAAGAGGTTAACACTTGAGCTGGGGATTTATATTTTTTCCTGAACAAGAAAATTTTTAATTTAATATAAAATGAGTTTTAAATCTTTATTAATAATGATGATATCGAAAAAATTCTGAATTCATAAAAAACCGTCTGATCGCCATGAAGAGAAGTTTTCTGCCAATATGTGGCAACCCCTTCTCCCCTCCCCCTACACACAAACTTCCTTTCAAGGTCCAGTTGTGGACGCTTTGTACTGGGCAGCGAAGTGAAGCGATTCACCGCGTAGAGCTGATGACTCCCTTTTTAGGATCTTTTTTTGCTTTCTTTTTCTTCAGACGTACTTTTTTCCCGTTCCTCTTTCAATGGCAGGTTGGGCCATTTAATAACGGGACTGCTCTGTTGGTCACGTAGTGGGGAATTTTTTTTGTTATTAAATTTTTTCTCGGAAGTTTGTTTTGTTATTTTTTTTTCTCTTGCTGGTCTTCTCATGCTTTTGTTCCGATTTCCCGGGCTTTTTTAATGATTTTATTCGTCTCATTTTGACAAATTTATCTGATTCTCGGTTTCATATACAAAAACAGAAATAAATATATCTTTGTTTTTCTCCGGCATTGCATACTTTCTTTTTGTATATGGTTTGGTTTACACTTGTCTTTTTGCATATCGTTTGGTTTACATTTATCTTTTTGTATATCATTTGGTTTGAGATTGTGCTTTGAAACTGCATTGAGCAAGCATAAATTCCATTAATAGGCTGTGTTAAAATTTCCTTTAGTCGTAATATTTATATAATTTTTGAAACAAATATATAACGAATTCAAAAAAAGAAAAGCCAAAACAAATTGAAAATATTATTTTAAATATCAATGACTAAAGTGTTTTGTTCATGGTTCAAAAAATAAAGAGAAAAGGAAACTGAATTTGAGAAACGAAAACATTACTGATTATTATTTAATAAAGTATTGCCAAAATAATTCTTTGAAAGTAAATAGCTAGAAACAGAATAGAATGTTTATTTCAAATAACATCTCAAAATTTTATAATTGATTTTTGCTGATTATTTTTATATTCTAACAAATACATGCTTATTTTAGAAAACTTCTTTTAAAAAAGATTGAATAAAATTAATAATTTTTCATTCCGCTATGTATATACTTTGAATTTTTTCTTGAGCAGTGCATCATTAAAATTTAAAAAAAATTACAAGTTGCACATTCTGCAGAACTAATAAAATACAAAATTAAGAATCAAATAAATTCACTGTTCTTAAAGCATTATCTTATATTTATCAGTCAACTATTTTAAATTGTAGTGTATTTCAATTTTATTTGTCATTCATTTTCTTTTTCATTTATTTTCATTATCTGTGCCTATTTTTTCACTTAAAGCCATTAAAAGTGTTTCAGGCAAAAATATGGAAGATAATAATTTTCATTTCTAAAGAAAGATCGTGAGTTAGAAAGCGTTAAAAAAGTACAGCAATAAATATTTACCACCTGATTTCCATTTTTTTTTTCGTTCTATGATCATATATCACTAAGTTTTTAACAAGATGTCAAATAGTAAAATATAATCTGTACTGCAAAATATACTTCATTTCAATCTCAGCTACTAGATAATCTGTTATTGCGACCGTAGTTGAAAATGAGTTCAACGCAATCACATAAAATTATTCGATAGTTCATTGTAGTGATCCATATTTAACAGAAATCAATCCTAAGTCATCGAATCTCAGCCATCAGTTAATATATCTGTGAAAATTCGTTTTGTCTGAATTAAATCACGATCGGTTCAAAGAAAAATTTCTGAAATCGGATTTGATTTCACCGAGGTCAGTGATTAAATTATAACATTCAACACCTCACTATCGAAAACTTATCTAACCTTAACTAACAAGATATCTCCTTCGTAGTGATGAACGAGTTCAATCGAGTTAACAAACTGTGGAAAACTCTTGACCGTTTATTTAGCAGAAATTCAGTGTATATCCTCGAATCTCAGCTAACGGTTCCGTGTTTGAAAAGGGCGGAAATCAAGACCCTTTTCCGGTTTGCAATAGACACCTATCTCATCATGTCGACTGTAAAAATCTACCTTCCATTGTCTGACGTTGTCTTTGACCTAGGTGGCATCAATAGTTCTTAGTAGGGGAAAAGAAGCCCTGTAATTAATGATAGGGGTCGCAGGGCAGTTACCTTACCCCTCCTATTATCGACGGCACCCCACATTTTGACCTTTTCTAATTCTTCCGACGGACCCCAGGTCTCTTTAGCAGGTGATTCTGGAACACTTCGTCACACTACACTTGAAAGACTACAGGAAACCGTTAGGAACTTTTCGCCAGTGAAAGGAACCGGATATTAACCAACACTAGAAAAGCGTGATCGTGGTTCATTTAGGTCGCTAATTCTAAATGAGTTCTAACCGTTGTCGTTAGTTACGTGATCTTAATAATTCTGCTCGAGAAAGGATATCCTTGGTAGTTAGAGGGCTCATCTTTATTAAGCATCAAAGCCGCTGTCCTTCTCACACTGCTTGACTTGTTATTAATTCGCAATTAGGAACATTCGTTAGTTTAATTGATTATAAAAGGAACGTTTCAAGGTTAAATCGAAATGAATTTTTTTTTTAATGCTGGGTGTAGAGTATCTACTGGAATTATATTGGTTGAAGGGTTAATGCAGTGATTTTTTTAAAAATCATTATTGGTGACTGTTTCTTGTCTTTACATAGGAAGATCTCTGCTTTTACCAGCGATATAAGCCAATATTATCAGTGCATTATACGTCAATTTTTAACTCAGTGCAGAATGTAAAGAATTCTGTTTAACGTCTTTTTTATTTTATTTATTTATTTACTTTTTTTTAATAATGAAAATAACTAACTGATGAAAACTGAGGAACAAAAGCTACGATTCAGTTTTCAGAAGTGTATTAATTTGGTATCGCATTCCCACGATGATGGAATTTCAATACTGAAAAAATCAAATTAAGATCTTTCATTACACAAATTTACTCACTAAGTCATGATGATCATCATGGAGATAAAAATTAATCTATTTTGTATTACAATTTGGTTTTTAAACTCACACTCTCATATTTTGCGTAGCTTTTCAACCAATACATTGAAACAAAGTTTGTACTAATATTATTAATTTTGACTCTAATATATCCATAGCTAACATTGAAAAGTTGTTTTTGCAGAAAATATGCAGTCACTAGCTAAATGAGATAGAAAAAATTAATGCAAATGTATATGATCATAGAAAATAACCGGAATTTTACCACTATTCTATAAATCAATAAAAAACAGATGTTTCATTCCTTTTCTCGGTGATATTAACAAATTAGCAACTATTTGGTACAACAATACTATTTCCTCTCAACAATACTTAACTTTGAACCTTAAAGTTACAGTATATTTCCAACAGATCAGTTATTAATTCTCATAATATTTACGGTATTTATGTATTAAACTAGCCCCATATTGTCCTGATTGTCTTTTTATATTTTTGTGTTGAATTTAAAGTCAAACAAGTTTCGATTTCGATTGGCCCTTGGACTTCTGCTTACATTTAATAGAGTTGAAATTCAATTAAACACAAACCCTAGGAGTGCAGTTTGACAAATTCTAAAACAGTAAATAATGAAGACTTGTATTTGAGGTAACATTTACGTGACAAAAGTAGCTGCGCGTGTCATCGATCATCTAACTACATGTTGCCCTGCATCCTGTTCCGTTTATCTTACATGATGAAGAGTGGTTTCAGTAATTCCCGTGGATAAATCTCATTGACACGAATACCACCGAACTGAAAGTTTAGTTTAATCTAGTTACATTAAAGTCCTATTTTGAAGTTACTCAAAGAGTATTTTGAAGCAGATATTGTAATTTTGAACATTGTGCGGATGAGGAGGAATTCTTCTCTCCAAACTGTGTGCTATACCAACCAAAGGGGATTTGTAAAGCTCTAAACGATATTAAAATAAATGAAAGAAATCGAAATTTAAGTGCATCATACTACACTGGTGTGCAAAACTTAAGCAACAGGTATGTTTTTTGCCATAACTTCACGAGAAATCATCTGAGAGACATGAAATTCAGAAATGAGATACAGCATTTTGTTCTGAAAGAATGACGAAAGCATAGTTGCGCAGAAATGAATACAATGCATACAGTATGGAATCAAACAAAAAAAGGCTTTATTGAACTCATAGTATCGTTACACATGATTGTCTGTCCAAGAGGAAGAACAGCAAGCAGATGTTCCTTAGTATGGGATATGCCCTCCCCTTACTGCAATGGTTGCTTCGCACCGTCTCCCCATACTCAGCACCAGATTGTCCAACAGTTCTTGAGGTAAGAGTGCCCATTCCTCAATCAGCATCTGTTTAAGTTGTCGGGTGTTCCCAGGAGGATGTAATCGTGCCGCAAGGCCTCTCCCCAAAGCATCCCACACATGTTCAATCGGATTTAAATCAGGGGAGCACGCCGGCAAATTCTTTGGAGTGATATCTTCACTTTCCAGGAGCTCCTCAACAGCATGAGTCCTGTATGGCCGTGCATTGTCATCCATAAAAACGAAGTCTGGCACCTCGGAACAGATGCACATGGGGAAGGATCACCTCCTGACAATAGCGATCTCCAGTTACAGAACCTCTGTCGAAAACGTGGAGCTCAGTCCGCCCGTTCATCATAATGCCTCCTCAGACGACAACTCCAGGACCACTAAAACGGTCTCTTTCCGTGATGTTACTGGGATGAAACCGTGTCCCGACCTCTCTCCAAATCAACTGGCGTTGGGAATCGCTTGTGGCACCAAAACGACTCTCATCTGTAAAGAGGGCACGACTCCATTGATGAGATGTCCAGTTTTTGTGCTCCCTGCACCATTCTAAACGGTGCCACCGGTGGGAAACTCTCAAAGGGATGCAGCGTTCAGGACTGCTTGCGAATAGGCCACCTTTGTGAAGGCGTCTGGACGCAGTAAAACGCGACACTTGTCGCCCCGTTGCTGCATACAGTTGCTGAGCAATGGCGCTTGCTGACTGGTTTCGGGTTCTTTTCGCCTGCAGGACGATATGTCGGTCATCCACTGCAGTTGTTTTCCTGGGGCGGCCACCACCAACCTTTCTCACAGCTGTACCTGTAGTTTGGAAGGCTTTCCAAGCACGCGAAACGGCACTTTTGTTGATTCCGAACTCTTCAGCTACACTGGTCACACTACGCCCCTCCTCCAGTTTTCCGATCATTCTTCCACGTGCGAAATCATCCAGGTGATTTCTGCTAGCCATATTTCACGAATTAACTCACGTGCACTTGCAGCGAATGTCTTTAATTGCGTCTCCGTCCTTCCTTTTATTGTAGTGTTGAGCCGCGCGCGCCTTCCGCACGTGTTTTGCGTACGCTCACGTTGCCTGTGACGTTTTGTTCCTGATATTTGCATACGCATGACCTTTCTCTTGAATTACGTGTTCATTGTACTGATCGCAAGAACTTCTTTTCTGCAATTTCATGGCTCTCTGCTTAAAATTTGCATTGTTGCTTACGTTTTGCACACCAGTGTATATTGAACAATTAGATCAGCTTCTAATGGAAAAATTACTTTTTTCTGTGCTTTTTTTTTATTTTGAAAATCAGAGTTAAGATGCAGCCACGTAAAGCATAATGGTTTTAATAGAAGAACTTTCGATTTTAAACTTGTCAAGCCATTTTACACATTCATATTGCCAGTACTTATTGAAAGAGCAGATTTTGAAGTAAAATGTATGTAACTTTTAAACGTTTTGTACTATGGAATTTTCAAAATCCTAAAATAAGCTCGATTTTATTTTCAAAAACTAATTTACTTTTACCTATTAATGCAAAACGACATATTTTTGCACCTTTTTATAAGTGGAACTGATGAAGACGATGCATAGTAATTTTTTCATGAACCTTTTTCAGAGGATATTAAGGCTCCAAAGTACTAAATTATAAATGAAAATTACTTTCAATAACTCAACAAATTTATTAATGTCTCCAAAGTCAAAATCTTTTTAAACGAAGTTTTGTTTTCTTTGCTTTAGTTGGTTCTGTTTGTTTGGTTTATACGCACAAAAGCCGTATTAAGCTCGACTGCGCCAAGCAGACATTAAAATCAAAATAGGTCATAAAAAGGCTTATAAAAGCAAAAGTAGAATGATAAAAACGAATAAAACGTGACAATGTATAACAATTTTATTTTTGGAATCTTAAAGTAAAACATTGATTCTAGAAAATGCTAAACAATAAGGCAATTCATATATATATGAGAGAAGAAAACACTTTGAATTTTTAGACTTCGGAAGGCATATTCCATCTCGGGAGACATAATTTATGTACAAGCAAGAAGCGACGAGATACGTCAATCTACAGCGTGACATAAGAGCAAAAGAGTGAAAAAAAGACAGAAATATTTTCCCCGGTAGTTTTATACTATGAGATTCTGATAGGGATTTCTTTTACTCATGCCTTTTTAAACAAGAGAAATTCAGATATCTTTAAAAGAATATAGTAAACATTAAAGATTTTTATGCCTTTACTCGGAGAGTGAGAACCGCTGATTTTACACTTTTCTAGAGCGTGTGTAGCATTAATTAAATAGAAAAGGTGGCATTTGATCAGGAAATAAGAGAGCATTTTAGAATTAAGTTAGTATGGGTTAAATTAAGTTACAAATTTAGGAAATAAGTTTAAATTAGATTGATTTTTTTTCAAGGTAAAAAAAAAAAAAAAAAAAGAGAACACGATAATGAGTAAAAGAAAGACGTCCAATTAAAATACGTCGAACAATACATTTCAGTTGGCCCTTTCTACACATAGGCATATTTTCACTAAAATGTTTGCGGGTGGAGCTAATATGTGTTATACGGAAGCGAGAAAATTTCGCATCCGTCTCATGTATAGGAAGAATAGGCGACATTCTAATAATATTTACAGCATGTGACTTGTTATGTCTCTGCAAATCCTATGTCTTTTGCCAAGTGGGAAAAGTTTTCTTTGGGTTTTCTACAGCTTAAAAAAATTTTTTTTTGAACTTCATGTTTTAAATTAAGAAAAAAAAATGTGTCATTAAAAATATATGAACCTAAGTTTAATATTGTTAGAATTTATTTCATGTGTGTCTTTCTATATAAATATAAGTTTATTGTATACATTCAAATGACAACTTTTTGAATTTCTAATAACATTTGTATGTAATATTTACTAAATGCCACTCCATCAAAACCCTCACGTTTTGATTAAAGAATGCAAAACTTTTAAATGCTTTTACTGATCTTATAACAATCTAATGGTGATTTATTTTTCATGCTTATTTTACATCTGTCGATTTTTTTCTCTGACCTCAACCTCTCATAAGATTAGTACCGATTTTGTTTTCTTTCTTTTAATTGACTTAATAAGAATGTTGATTTTACTGTGAATATGACATGAAAATATGAACTACTTTTTTATTAGTTTCCGTCTTTCGAGGGGTGAAGTGCTCAATTAAGTGTTTGAAATGTCTTCAACGAGAATAAAAAAAAGTTATTTTTCCGGTGTTTTTATATAAGTAATTGGCTGCAGGGGGAGAAGATAAACCGTTTCTTTTGTTTATTTCTATTTTCTATATCATCAGCAATTATCTTTACATTTTGTCCGTTAAGCAACAACAGCTGCTTTAAACTGACTGGGGTGTTTTGATTTTGATTTTTTCCTTTTTTACCGTAACAGCAGCTGCCCCTTAGACTAAGCCTCCGTTCTTCGTCTTCTGACTTCACTTGATTTCTCGTGCGTTGACATTTTATTCTTCAACACCTGCTCTAGTTGACTGTGTGTATTTTCAAAATTACAGCCCTCGAACAACGCGTAAACGTTTTGATAGGTAACGAATTTGAAACGTGCATTTGTACTGACTGGATTTAACAAGAAAACGTAACTGATTAGAAAAAATGGTTCTCGAAATATTTTTTTATTAATTTGGAGGTTAATGTGATTGACTCGGAACTGGACTGCCTTATTTTTTCATCAAAATAAAGAACTGAAATCATATTTTCTCAAAGAAGAAAACATTTCATAAAATTTAAACTAAATCATTCATTTGACAAATAAATTAAAAATTTTAATTTGACTGGAACCCTTATGAATAATTTTGTAAAGAATAAATAATTCAAAAGATAGCCAGATAATTAGCAGTTTTACTCCGAAAGTACACTTTTTTTGTAAAAATTTGTATATAATTGATTAAATATAGAAATAATATATCATTAATTATTAAAATGAAATATGTTTCATAGTTGAGTCAATTGATAGTAAAATGTGTTGCATGCAACATCCATAATTTTAGATTTGTAACAGTTATTAATATCACTGCTAAGATAATTACATTTATCTCCCTTCATATGCTAATTCAAATCTCTCAATGCATTTAGTGGTGAACAGAATATAAATTTATAAGATATCTGAGAGTAATTTTATTAAATTAGCTGTGTATAAATCCATAAGATATCTGAGAGTAATTTTATTAAATTAGCTGTGTATTTTAATTGATATTCGTTTTTATAAAATTCTACTTACCTTGTCCAGTGAATGGAAATGGCTATCACAAGTATCGGCAAGCATAATAGATTTTAGGATTCACAACTGAAAAAAAATTATAGAATGTCATAAATGTACAAAAGTAGTAAAAACTGTATTATCAAGAAATTATGTTGTTAAAGAAAATTCTGGGGATATCAATCACTTGAATTACATCTGGCATTATATAAATATTATTTTTTTAAAGAAAAATATATTATTTAATTTTTAAATAAAATTTCATCTAAAAAAGGAGCATTTCGCTGACCTAGAAGGTGGGGAAAATGGTTGTAGAAGGAAACACAGATTGAATTGCTAGAAATATAGATATATAAATTGTTAATTTATTCTTAATTTACTCAATTCTATTTCTAAGTAATTTTTGCTTTATGTCAATAATGTAGCATACTGATTTGAATTATAATGAGATAAAAAAACACACGTCTGATTCGAGATGTAAAGACAAATCTTTTTAAGAGAGATTTTGCGTACTGATTGGTATATTTGAAGAAAAATATATTATTTCATTTTTAATGAGCTTCATCAAAAAATAAATAAATAAATAAACCTTTCTCTAAATAAAAAGGTGGGGCAAAAATATGGTAGAGGGAACACAACTTGAATTTGTTCAAATATGGATAAATAAAATCATAATTCATTCTTTGTTTTCTCTATTCACCTTACAAAAACATTTTGCTTTTTGTCAATAATGAAGTACACAAATTTGAAAAATAAGGAAAATATAGGTTGAGGTTCTGGGACGCAAAGCAAAAATTTACTATTTAATTTTTGGTAATGTGAATAGTGTTATATTCGAAGAGAAATATATTATTTTATTTTTATATAAATTTCATCTGAAAAAAATGAGTATATTTCCATACTAAATGGTTGAGCAAAACGATTGTGGAAGGAAACACAGCTTGAATTGTTTCAAATATAGATATAAGAATCCTTAATTTATTTCAAGTCTTCTGTATTCCATTTCTAAGAAATTTTCGTTTTATTTCAATAATTAAGCATACTGATTTGAATAAAAATGAAAAAATGCGTCTGCAAAGAAGCGTAAAGCAAAAAAACTCTATAGAATTTTTTGTTTCCTAAATGATATTATATTTGAAGAAAAACACATTATTTTTTTACATAAAAAGCATTTCTCTGAAAAAAAAAGTGGGGCAAAAAGAGTTAAAGGAAACATAGATAAATAAAAATCATAAGTAATTCTTAGTTTTCTCTATTCTTTTTGTAAAAACATTTTTCTATTTGTCAATGATGCAGAATTCAAATCAGAAAAATTACGAAAACAAATAAGTTGAGGTTCTGAGGCGAAAACCAAAAATTTATTATTTATTTTCTGGTATTTTCGATAGGTATTTATGGTATTTTCAATATTAGAAGAGAAATATTTTTATATAAGATTCATCTGAAAAAAATGAGCATATCGCTCAATTAGACTGTAGGAAAAAAAGGGTGTAGAACGAAACACAATTGAAGATGCTTGAAATAAAGATATATAAAGTCTTAAGTTCCCAACTTAATTTTTAAGAAATTTTACTTAATGTCAATGATGAATCATACTGATTTGAGTTTTAATGAAGAAATCGGTTTCTCTGAAGCATAAACCAAAAATATTCTATGGAATTTTTGGCATTCCGAATTGTACTATATTTAAAGTAAAATATATTATTTATTTTCATATATGTTTTATCTGAAAATGTGAGCATTTCGTTATTCTAGAAATCTAATCGTAAAGCTTGTAGAAGGAAACACAACTTCAATTGTTCGAAATATACAAATATAAATTGTGAATTTATTCTTAGTTTTTTCCATTCTAAGAAACTTTTGCTTTATGTCAATGATGAAACACACTGATTTGATCAATAATGAAAAATTACCCTCGCTCTGAGGCGCAAAGCAAAAATTTCCTATTTAATTTTCTGTCCTTTCAATGCTTTTATAATTAAAGAAATATATGTATATTTTTTTCAAGATATATGATTATGAATTTATGAGATAAGGTAATGCAATATATCTGAGGCAAAAACCAAAAAGTTACTATTTTTTTTCTGGTATTCTCAATAGTGTTATATTAGAAGAGAAATATATTATTTTTATATAAGCTTCATCTGAAGAAAATAAGCATATCGCTAAATTAGACTGTATGAAAAAAACCTGTAGAACGAAACACAACTTAAGATGCTTGAAATATAGATAAATAAAGTCTTAAGTTTCCAACTTAATTTTTAAGAAA
>JAPMOR010114743.1:0-14152 GCA_026543865.1 Argiope aurantia
AACTTGTTATCCTTTCTTATACTCATATTCGCATTTTAAAATCTTATTTTATGTTTTATTCCATGTTATGTAAAATTATTGTTAATAAATTAAAAATAATATAGAAAATATATTCATTTATACTTTTTGTAAAGGTGTAGTTTCAATATTCTAGAAGTGTAAGATTTAGATATCCTCTAGACATCGATAATAGTATTTAATATTTTTGTGACACTTTAAAAGCCTCCGTAAAGTTGCAATTTAAATGCTAAAATCTATTGGTGCTTAATTCATGATAAAAAAAAGTTACGGATTTCCACCTCACCGCCGGGTTCTTTTGGATAGTGGGTGTATAGTGTGAGAACACAATCAGCAGGCCTCAGTAGGAAAACAACGACGTTTATTTACACGAAGACACTAATACAAAGACCCCGAGTACACGGAAGAACACTATTTACAGCCGAGACGAACACAGGAAAGCACACATCAGCACTCTACAGCAGACAGTAGCCCAGAAGTAGTAATCATCCACAGCACAGAATCCAGCAGGAGATGGGATCCTCAGAGCTTCGCTCTACAGTCTCTCTAAGGGCTGAACTTCTCACTGTCTCCTAACTTTATCTGCCGACTCACTACTTCTCACAACTGATTACTACACACAAGTTACGACGCTGCCTCCATAGTAGACAACAGTATTCGGCACACAGCTCAGCTCAGCACTCGCTCCACTCAATGCTGGCACTCCGCTATTTCTTCGCTATCCTCTCGAAGACTCGTTACTTGTCGGTTATTCTGACTACAATTTATGACACACACACACCTTCAGAGTGCCGACCTTTTATAGTTCTCTGCAGGCGGGGCTAGTAGCTTCTAGGCCAATCAAGCGTATCCCTTTTCCTAATGGACGAATCGACAAAATTTTCGAAGTTTCGTGCGTTATCCATTTTGTCGCGAATATCGCCAAATTCGTCGCCAAGTTTGTCGCCAAGCTCTGGGATCACTGGCTCGGCATCCTGCAGCAGCCAATACTGTAAAACGATCTTTCTTATGATGGCACTACTCGTACTGGGAAGCAAAATTGCAGGTTTGTAACAATATTTACATTCAAAATTTTAACTAGAATTTTGATTCTTTTCCGTAAAGAAATATACATGAGTATTGAAAGTTTTATTTCAATTCCACTATTTAAGTTTTATTTGAATCAGGCTCTGAAAATAAATGATACCCTATGTTGTCATTACATTGAAAGCACCAAAAATGGGAAATTATATTGTGTGAGCAAAAGAAATAAAATTAAATGTATTTTTTAATATTTAAAAGTAATATTGATTTTAGTGTTGAAATTATTTTTACAGAGAAAACTGATTTTTATTCCTTTTGCTTATTTTTATCGGTATATATTACTTATATCATAAATAAGCAAGAATAACGTAAACTTAAGAGCATGCAAAAATAAATTTGCAATTCATTCAGTAACGTGTCATTGATACACGTTTCTTAAAAATAGTGGTAAAATTAATTGTCAATGACATTGTGAATGATTGATATTTTAAATTTTTAGTTTTAACAAGTGTAGGAAGTAAATGAAAGCTATATTTTACAATCAAAATATTAACACTAATAACATTATTAAAAATATCTTGTTATCTGAATTTTTTCATTAAAAAATTCCATTTGGAATTGTATACAATATTAGAAGAAATATAATTACGGCAGATTAATCATATGAAATTTGTGTAAAGAACTTTGAACATTTAAACAAATTCATTTTAAATAATAACAAGCACAAATGGTCTTTTTCTTGTTACCAAATATTGAGTTAGTTATGCCATTGTTTTTATTGAAAGAAATAATTCGTCAGAATGTTCGTAAAATTAAATAGTTAAATTCTACAAATTATTTATTACAAAATAAGTTTCCATTTTGCAGAAATTTCTTATATTCTATAAATGATCTTGTAAGAAACGATAAGTAAAATTTCAGATTGCCATAGGGACAGAGATTATTCCCTATATTCAAAAGTAACCACCATTAATGAAAGATAATGGCAATGAAAAACAAATTCTTCTAACTTTGTTATATTTTTTGCCGATGGCTAATTCCTTTTTTATATTCTTATTTACAACAAGCTGAAAATTTATAATTATTTCAAAGAATGGACGATCAGAAGCATTTAAATGCTACTAATACATAAAATTGTCGACTACCAAATAAGAACTGTGGAAATTTTCAAATATATGAATGCGCCCCTAAATACATCATGTTAGAAAAAAAATGCATTATTATCAACATATAACTTAATGTAACGAAAAAACTATTAGTAGGAATAAACTGAAAGTTTGCATGTTCCCATAGAATGGTTTTGTCTTTCGATTTATATCCAAATTTAAAGGATTCTTCATTTAAAATTTTAAAACTTTAGTTTTGGAATTTTTTTGCTTATTAAAAATTCTCTTTCAATGATATGTGCGTACAAAAATGTAAACTTTATATTTTTGTAACAAAAAAGAGTCTCAGTCAGTAACTGTATTATTTGTAGGGTATGAAAAAAAGTTCGAAATGTAATTTTAGCATTAGAAAGTAAAAATGTAGTTAGTTCATAATTTCAAAACTAATCCAAACTAAATCAAACGATTCAAACTTGGTTTCCCGGAATACCTTTTGTTGTCATTTTAAAATTTGATGAGAAAAATGAGCATAGCTAATGTAAATTTCCAAGTTTGTTCTTATTTCGATATACAGACGCCCCCTAATGAGATTTTCAATTAAAAGAATCTTTAAGTGCCTCATAATTTCATTCCAATCATGCCTTTCTTATCATTGCACGATGAATGATGTCAGAATAAAACAGGATGGTTCTTTTTTCCTGAAAATGTGCAAGTTTTGTGACAAGAGTTATAGAAAGCATTGATTTTATCTCCGTAGAAGTAATAAGTTTAGTTTGTTTCTGATCTTAAAGCACATCAAAATATGAAAGAAAACATACCATAGAAACATTCCTTCTTCTGCAAATTAAATGTTATATGGTAGTTACAAGAATCTAAAGATATAAATTAAAATAAAATCGCTTTATTTTTTTAAAACGATTCAATTGGTTAAGCTATCATATCTTGAAGCATCAAAAGTATGCAACCATTTTTTTCTTCTCCTTTACAATTTAGTCCTTTTACAATTCCATTATGCCTGAAAATCTTTCAAGGAATTCATCCGATTATATAATTCTATTTTAAATTAATTTTTCAAAAGTACGGATTTATTTTTGAGATATAGAGATATCATGTAAACCAGTCACTACCAAAAATACAGACAATCTAAGTAACTGCCTGTTAACTTTTTATACAAATAAGAATAGTGCAGCCCCTTTTTCCCCTTGAGCAGAGAGCGCCATCTTGTGGCGTTTTACAGACGCTCCTTGTAGCATTTACAGACAAGCAGTTGAACGGGAGACCTGCATCCTGAGGTCGACTTTTTCCTATGCGCAACCCTTGCGCAAACGCCGAATGCTTTCGGTTGGAAACGGTGGAATCCCTCCACCATACTGTTTACTTTAACCTAATTGTCTATGTGTGTTTGTAAATTTTGTAGTGTAGCTGTGTATGTGCAGATTAAAAATATTATATTTAAAACCGGGCAGTTCATTCAAAAATCGCAACACAATAACTATAATAGTAATTTTTTTCAGATTTTTAATAATGACATAATATGTAAGAAAGAATATAGTTTTGAATAGAGTTGCTACCGTTTCATAAAACATTAACTGTCTTAATAGCACTCTTCTCATGACAATTTGATTTTATGTAAATAATCATGCATTAACCGATGACAAACGCATTAGGTTAATAGAAGACGATTGAAAGCGCATTTTAATGACAGAATATTTAGCAGAAGAAATTCTTAAGTGACAGATTCTGACAGAAATACGAATTTAAATCAAAATTCAGTCTAAATACTTCTGACGATTTCAACAAATAACTATTACAAATGTTGGAAACTCAGACATATTTATAGTGGAAACTAATTTAAACTATTTCTTGATAAGGATCATCAGCGAAACAGAAAAACTTAATGTCATCTAAAGTAAATGCTGAAAATAATAACAGCCATTAAAATTTCCACAAAACAGAAAACACTAAATCTCTGTAGACAGAATCTAGGATAAAATATATTTTTTTATTTATTTCTAAAATGAATTTCTATAAATAAACTGATGGTTACATTAATAATTTTATTACAATATATTCACTTATAGCGTGTTGTTCCATGAACTTAAAATAGACATTTGCTCTTTTGTTAACTTTTTAATTGGAATACGTTTTAAATTTACCACCATTTTTTATCCCCTGGTTTATATAAAATTGTAAAAACGCATTTTACATTAGTATGTTCAGGTTATGTTATCTACTTATTAAATCTTGGGGAATTTTAATCTCTGAGCGTTTTCTGCACTTACAGTCTAGCGCGTTATCCTCTGGTTTATAAAAAAATGTAAAAACGCGTTGTGCATTTATATGTTCAGGTTATGTTATTAACTTATTGAATCTTGGGGAATTTTAATCTCTGAGCGTTTTCTGCGCTTACAGTCTAGCGAGGAGAATATGGAGTAAGACATGGAGAAATGGAGTTATGATAATGATCGCGGCGCGGCGTCTCTTTTATTAGTATCTAACCGTTTCGAACTTTCCTATTTTGGATTTCAGAGTGAATAAATTAGTTTTCATAGTTGCATTATTCTTGGAATTTTGCTTTATTTTAATTGTGTTCAAAAGGTGTGTCACATCTTTCTTTCAGCATTCAAGTTTATTTTATTCGCTTTTAATTTATGAAAGCATGCAGATAGAGAGGAACTTTGCAAGACCATATGAATTAAAAATTCAATTCCGATAAGTTAAAAATTCTTTGAGACGGTAATGACAAATTTAAAATTATGTCAAAACTTTCGACACTGATATTTTAAATTTAAATCGACACTGATTTTTTTTCCATTTCAAAAAATTAATTTCTTGTTTTATTTCAAAACCTTTATCTTAATATTATTTAAGTGGTGAAGTTTTTAAAAACACCTTTGTAATAATATGATAAAGTATTTATTGCTTGAAAAATTTTGTAGTCTCAATTTTTGATGGATAAGCTGTTGAATGATATGATTTGATAATAAAAATGATTTTCAAAAGTATTAATATATGCTTTTTAATTTATTTTTACTTACATATTATTTTTACTTCTTACAAATATTATAATGTTTTCAATCTAAGAATTTTTTATCAGTTAAATTAATATAAGACAGTTAAGACATAATAATTTGGAAATATTGATGTAAATGAAAAATGAGCTTTGATTTTATACTTTGAATATTAGAACAAAATTTATAGAATTTTTCGATTATTTAAATTTTAAGGAGTTATTTTGTTCCGAAATAGAGTAAACCATTTAAGAATCCCTTGAGTCTCGTTCGTACTGTGCTAAATTACTGTTACATGTTCCTTGAAGGATTTTTAAAATAATGCAGTAACTAAGATATATCAATACATAGATTTCAGTTTCATCTTAAGAATACTTATTGCATTCTTATTAATGACTTTTAAAGTGAGGAATTTAATTTACAAATTATATTATTCATATTCATTTATGTAAATACAATATATGAAATTTATCTAATAATCATACTATCTAATATTATGGATATGAAAATACATGGATATCGTTTGATCAACATAATTTGCCACAGAATAGATATTACTGATAGTATTTTTTAAATTATATTTATAAATTATTAACTGTACCATTCAGGTGAATATTTCATTCACAATAATTTAATGATGTTTTAAATAAAATTAAATTAATGTTATATATTTTGTTTCTAAGAACTTTCTCTTCAGGGCCCGTTATTCTAGCAATTACTGATCTACATTACTCTTGAAATACAACAAAAAACTTAGGATTCCTGATTTGGCCAATGTGTCATGGGAAAATGTCCTAAGCATGAGATGTTTTTGTGGAAGAACATTCAGATATTTTTACTTCCCAGTTGCGTTTAATTAAACTAAGAGCAATGCTGAAGTAAGTGGTTATTGAGAAATATATTTTAATTTTCTGCCCAGTAAAATAATTTTTTTCTTCTACATTTTAAAAATATCGTGAAGGTGAAATAATAAAATTAAATTATTCAATAATATTTTTAAGCTGAGTGAAAAAAATTATGTGATTTTAAGAATTTTTCTGAAAAAACATTTGTCTCTTATTTAATTTAAATATACTTTATGTCTCGAATACTATATCGAAATATTTTGCATTTTTGGCAGATTACAAAGATGCGATTATATAATTATTATTATTTTGCTTTAAAAGATGTTCTAAATTTTATTTCGTTATTATAGAAAATTATAATATATCGTGAAGAGTATTATTTTAGAATGACATAGGGTTTTGGAATTGGTTTTTGGAATTACATTGTAAAACTTTTCAATATAATAAATGATCTCTACCTGCAATAAATAACAATGGTTGGAAAAGCGGTCAAAATGAATTAAATAACTAATTTCTGTTTGTTAGAATGAAGTATTACTATTACATCAATTTTACACGGATTATATCGCCAAAATTTACAATTTTATATAAGTTGAAATTGTATTAAGAAAAAAACCTCAATTCTGTTGCCCCATCGTTCCCAACTGCCTTTTGTGAATGATCGCAGCGCCGCAGTTTGGAGAGCATGTGAACTCAGCGCCATTTGCTTCGTCATTTAGGTAAAATCCTAGATGGGCCCACCTCTTGGCGACTTATTTGAAATCTCGCCAAGATGATTACTAATTGAATATTTGTTATTTTTATTATTTTTCTATTAAAAAACGATACTTGAAGGCGAGAAGTAATAATAAACATAATAAAAAATAAATATAATAAAGACGGATTTTTTTTTATTATTTTCATTTAATTATTTTTTTTAATATTTATTTTATTTTATTTATTTATTTATGTTTTTATTTATTATTTTATTTATTTATGTTTTTATGTTTTTGTTTATTATTTTATTTATATATTTATATTTTTTATGTATATAAAAAATAAAAATATAAATAAATAAATAAATAAAATAAATATAATAAAAAATAAAAATAATAAAATAAAAATAAATAATAAAATCCGTCTAGGTTGTCACATTGGCGATGTTATCGCCACTCGTTTGGCGATAATTCAAAATGATTCCAAGAGGTGGGCTGTGCTAGGATCCACCCATTTTTATTTGAGTATATGCGAATAGGGTTACTACATTATTTAAAAAATATTAAAGAAATACTTTATATGTTTGGTTATTTCCATAACAAATATTTTACAAATGAAATAATTATTACAGATAACTTCTTTGATACAGATAACTTAAAAATCTATCCGAATGTAAGAGGAAAAATTCTTCTCATCGATACGCATTTAAAACTTACCGAAAAATAAGACAGTTAAATCCATTGTAATTCATTTGCCGGTGATAAATTTTATATTAAAAAAATCAATAACCACGAAACGGACTTCATAAAAGGAAATATAAACCTTTTTAACATAAAAATAACAATTTTAAAAGTCTCTTTTTTTTGTAAATATTTCTTCAGAAACGAATTAATAAGAATTTGACAGTGTAGTGATTTAATTAAAAATTCCCAAATCTCCATCAGAAGAATAAAGAAAGAAAAAAAATTTAAGATTTCTTGAGGTCATTTTCATCATTATTAGATAATGGAGGAATGGGATAATCTTGAGACTTCTTGTAAAAATGGACGCTTCATAAATGGAAACATAAGCTCTTTTTTACAAAAAAGTAATATACATAAAAGTCTCTTTTTATGTAAATATTTCTTCAGAACCAAATTAATAAGAATTTGACAGCGAAGTGATTTAATTAAACATGTCCGAATTTCTATCAGAAGAATAAAGAAAAAATTTCTTTTTAAGATTTCTCGAGATTATTATTATCATTATTAGAAAATGAAGAATAGGGTAATCTTGAGATTTCATGTCAAAATGAACGCTTTATAAATGGAAATATTAGCTCTTTTTTACATAAAAGGAACCATTTTACAAGAATTATATCGCCAAAATTTACAATTTTATATAAGTTGAAATTGTATTAAGAAAAAAACCTCAATTCGGTTGCCCCATCGTTCCCAACTGCGTTTTGTGAATGATCGCAGCGCCTCAGTTCGGACAGCATGTGAACTCAGCGCCATTTGCTTCGTCATTTAGGTAAAATCCTAAATGCGCCCACCTCTTGGCGACTCATTTGAAATCTCGCCAAGATAATTACTAATTGAATATTTGTTATTTTTATTATTTTTCCATTAAAAAACGATACTTGAAGACGAGAAGTAATAATAAACATAATAAAAAATAAATATAATACAGGCGGAATTTTTTTATTTTTTTTATTATTTTATTTTTTATTATATTTATTTTATTTTATTTATTTATTTATATTTTTATTTATTTATTATTTTATTTATTTATTTATTCATATTTTTTATATATATAAATAAATAAAAATATAAATAAATAAATAAAATAAATATAATAAAAAATAAAATAAATATAATAAAAAATAAAATAATAAAATAAAAATAAATAAAAAATCTGTCTAGGTTGTGACATTGGCGATGTTATCGTCACTCGTTTGGCGAGAATTTAAAAAGAGGCAAAGAGGTTGGCTGTGCTAGGATCCCACCCCGTCTTTTATCATCCGATTAAGCTTCAATTTAGCTTGCATTTTTGATACGTTTACATTACATTTCCAGATTATTTTTATTTGAGTATATACGAATAGTGTTATTACATTATTAAAAAATGTTAAAGAGATATTTTATATATTTGGTTATTTCCATAACAAATATTTTACAACTGATATAATTATTACAGATAACTGCTTTGATACAGATAACTTAAAAATCGATCCGAAGGTAAGAGGAAAAATTCTTCTCGTCGATACGCATTTAAAACTTACCGAAAAATAAGACAGTTAAATCCATTGTAATTCATTTGCCGGTGATAAATTTTATATTAAAAAAATCAATAACCACGAAACGGACTTCATAAAAGGAAATATAAACCTTTTTAACATAAAAATAACAATTTTAAAAGTCTCTTTTTTTTGTAAATATTTCTTCAGAAAGGAATTAATAAGAATTTGACAGTGAAGTGATTTAATTAAAAATATCCGAATCGCTATCAGAAAAATAAAGACAAAATTTCTTCAGATTTTTTCAGATTATTATTATCATTATTAGAAAATGGAAGAATAGTGTAATCTTGAGATTTCATGTCAAAATGAACGCTTTATAAATGGAAATATTAGCTCTTTTTTACATAAAGGGAACGATCATAAAGGTATCGTTTTATGTAAATATTTCTTTAGAACCGAATTAATAAGATTTGATAATGAAATGATTTAATTAAAAATGCCCGAATCTCTATCAGAAGAATTAAGAAAAAAATTCTTCTTAAGATTTCTTGAGACTATTATTATCATCATTAGATAATCAATCCATCATCCATAGATAATGATAGTATACAATAATCGAGATTTCTTGTCAGAATGAACGCTGCTGATGAACCACGTGGAGTAGCATATTCAGAAGTACCAAAAACTTTCACCTAATGTTATTTGTATCCTAATGTTCCATCGGTAATAATGCATCTGATTATATGGCATTCT
Organism: Argiope aurantia; assembly: GCA_026543865.1. Lineage (NCBI taxonomy): Eukaryota > Metazoa > Arthropoda > Arachnida > Araneae > Araneidae > Argiope > Argiope aurantia. Next base: position 9,674 of record JAPMOR010114743.1, read on the forward strand.
TTTTGATTAGAATTCCGGCTTAATGATCACTAGTCTTATTTGCTATTTGTCTTATTTCTATAGTCTGCGTATTTTCTGTAGGCGGTTCAAGGCAACATTTTCTACCTCGTTACTGGTACCAAACAACCAATAACGAAGTAGAAAATGTGACCTTGAACCGTCTTCAGAAAATGCACAGACTATAATTAAGTAACAGTAGTGAAATTATCGGTGCCCAGTTATTCTGGAGTTACAAGCGGGAAAGATTTTAGTAGAACTTTAGCTTAGAATGAACTTCCGAAGAAGCTGAGTTTCATTTTAAAGATAATCACTAAATTGTTCATTGTAAATTAATCACTTAAAAAATCAATGCTTTAGTATCAAATCCAAATGAAAAAGTTCTATATATGTTTAGTTTAATATAACATTTTACCATATTGTTGAATTCTATTAGAAATAATTTTAGCAATACAGAACGAAAGAAATATTTCAATCACTGGAAGCTTTTATCTCCTTAGAATTTAAATTTATTGCCGTAATTTTTTCTATGCATCAAAAGAAAATTTTGAATAATAATGAATTTTCTTTTTCTCCAATATAATGTATTTCTGATTCTAAAACAAATTTTAGTTTAAAAAAATTACAATGGTATAACTAGACTGACATTTCAAAGCTTATTTTCGTTTCAAAAATCTGCGAAATTAATATGATATAAATTATCTTTATTTTTTATGTGAATCATATTACGAAAATCATTGAAGAAATTAAAGAATGAACACTCTGTATAAAATATTGCCCGTTTTCTTTCTAAATATTCAGTGCGACATCCTACTATACGCGATGTTGATAAAGTAATTTGCTCAATGATTTAATTAATGATATGCGTAATTTTTCAAACGATGTATTAGATATACTATTTGTTCATAATTATGATGTTTTGATGCATTTTTCAGATAAAATTTCGTGTAAATCACACTTAGTTTGTAAGTGGAACTTGTAAATGATGAAAGGAAGCAAATTGAAATTTTATTTAAGAATTAAATTAAAAATTCCAGTCCATATTTGGAAGATCAAAGAAGCAAAATAAAACAAAAAATCTCCTAAAAATAGGGCAAATAAGCAGATTAAAATTAATCTGGATGTTTATTTTTCCCCAAATTATCATTGGAAAAAAATAGCTTTCTTTAGTAGAAACAAATCCCATTATGTGACATGCAGAATTCTTTATTAATAAAACATTATTGAAATCAAGGAACTTTTAAGATCTCTTAAAAAATGACTTTGGAATAAAAAAATCATGTTCTTGATAATTATGTTAACGAAATAACGGAATAAAGAATATAAATTGCTCGTGTATTGCATTATTTTAAAATTTTGGACCATGAATGAAAATTAATTTTACAGTCACAAAAAATAACTTTGATTAAAAAAGAAATATTGGATTAACATAAATAATAATAATTTCGAATTAGTATTACATCTTTCGCAATAAGTGATAAGATCTAAAAAAAAACGCTGTTGTTAATTTCGATTTTATTTAGTTAATATCCAAATATAATCCATGGAGTCCTTCTAAATATTACTCTTGAAGACGTTTTTACACGATTGTCAAATAATTTTGTTGAATGAACCGTTAAAAATTATTAAAAATATTAATTTTTTCGTTTCTATATGGTTAGTAACAGTTCACTACATAATTTGATCAGGAATGAAAAGGATTATGTTTCAGAAGCCGTTTGAGATAGCTTGGCATATAGAGAAACAAAAATGTCTCACTCTAGACGCTAACTGGCAAAATGCAAAAATGTCTCAAAAACGCATGCAGCTAGATAATTAAATTTTAAAATATCATCCACACAACAATACTGTAGAATATATAACAAATTTGAATCCAAACAAAAGTTAGGAAAAGAACCAAAATATATATATTGTTCTCTTCACTATTCTACGATTATGAACAAGAAAGTCGGCAAAATGTGTGTAACCGTATTGCCATCAGAATGTTTCAAATGATTTATGACAAACCTTAAAATACTGTTGTACGTACAGGGATCTTTTCGCCCCTATGTTTTTTCTGTTTTACTTGGCTGGTTATGCATCTAGCATTTCTGAGTGAATTAGACGTTCTTATGCTTTCAAAATAATCTGATTTAAACGGTTATGTAACAAATCACTTTTATACTAATATTGTCCACTCAGCCATTAAGTAGCATTGGAATAATATAAAATCACCGAGGACAAACTGGCCTTCCCTCCTTTGTATAGAAATCTTTCTTGACCCTTTATCTTCTGATGGTACTTATAAGTACCAATCACCTTAAAACTGTATAGAATAACAACCATTACTTATATTTTGATGCTACATTTTAGAAAGTCTTTTAACTCTACTTTTACATGATAGATGGCAGTAGTTGTTCCTGGGGGATGAATTTTGCGAGGAAGAAAGCTGTTTTCGAACGGACATAGTGTTGTTTCGCTGACATTTTGTACGGATTGCCGCTCTTATCTTTTCTTTGCTATAAATATATAATATAAAACCAAATTTAAGTGTTATATTTTTTTATTCATTCTTAGAATATTATTTGCCCAATCATTATAAGATAATAGATTATGTAATGTGATTAACGGCCGAATTATTCGGTGGTACATATAAGTACCGCCAGTACACATAGTGTTGGAGAAAAACTTGTTTTTATTTTGTCCATATAATTATCTATACTATTTCTGTTAGTTATAATGTAATTATGAAAGTGTAGTGTAGCAATATGTTTTAGTATTTTTTATAGACTTCAATTATATATATTTTTTTAATTATTATCATTTTTTTACTAACACTGTCAAGAGCATTTGAAAATGTTAGCATTGAATATGAATTTGCTTTTGCATTCCGAATAAAAAAATAAGCTAGATTTTACTTGCAAAGGAGACTCAAAGATGATGCCAAAATTGACGTTATCGCACTCATTGTTGTAAAGTACTACATAACATAACGCCATCCTGTGCCCCCGGTGCCTATAACACTAAGTTATCTAACCAGTTGGATAAGCACAAGATGGAAGGAAGGAAAAAAAAAGGAAAAAAAAATTGTTGGTATAAAGAAAGAGACGACAGACCATCCGGGGTTCTCCAGAGAATCCCATCGGTGTCAAATCCTACGCGACTGTAATTTTTTGGTGAAGTAATAACTGGATGGAGGAGACAAGAATACTGAAACAAATGGCCACTATGGGTTGAACTTACAGGGAAACGAAATTACCTACTGAAAAAAATTGATAAGTTACATTGAGAACATCTGTATGACATGTATAAGCATATAAATAATCACTGAAGAGTCAGAAATCTGTAACGTCCGTCTGAGTCTTGTGGTTTTGGTTTCCTTCGTGAGAACTGCACTTTTGAGGGACTTTTGAAGTTATAATTTCGGCTGATTTTCACAAGAGGCATTTTGGTCTCAGCTATTGTGTAGTCTTGAAAAGGTCTTGGTATTTATGAATATGGTTTACTATGGAGTGGATCTTTCCGCGTGATAGGGTATTCGATGCAACTCTCCTGTACCATTCTTCCTCCAGATTTGTTTCTGGCTTTCTCATGTGCCATGAGACAGTCAGTAGGCATTCGGTGGCATAGTGAATTGGGGATCCTATTTCTCCACAGCTACAGTAAGGAGAGTTGGCCAGATGGAATCTGTGTAGGTATGTCGGGAATGGGCCATGTCCAGTGAAGAAAAGGACATCCGCTCTGTTCCAGTTGGCCGCGTACAGAGAAACTTTCGATATTATTTTGAATGTGGAGCGGCCTGTTTCGCCTTCTTCCCATTCCTTTTGCCATTTTGTCATCATATCGGTTTGGAGGATTTTCTTCAGATGACATCTTGGGAGCTTCATTATATTCTGATCTTGATTAGCAATAGCCGCTGTTTTGGCTAGTTTGTCCGCCGCTTCATTCCCTTCATAGCATACATGTGCCTTGATCCATGATATTTTAATGTGAGGATTTGCAAGAAGAAGTGAAAATGTATCTCTTGCTAATTGGCTATTAGATTTTGGAGAACTTGAGGCTTGTATACTTGCTTTATTGTCGACGTAAATAGTAACTGGATCTGATGTAGGAAGAGAGGTTGCGTATTTGACTGCTCTATTGAGTGCTAGTAATTCCGCTTGGAAGACCGTATTTTCTTTCAATAGGCTGGTTGACCATTGGTGTATAGTAACTGCATCCTGCACGACACAAAATGCAGCCCCAACTCCTGCTGAGGATTTTGATCCATCGGTATAGATCCCGAGTACTAAATTCTGAGACCCTCCGTCTTCCAAAGAAATTTGATGTGGTTGGAGATGTTTGGAAGGATGTGACGTCCAGCCCGTAGCTCTGTGTTCATACTCGTATGGGTTGATATGTGGCATATCATGTAGGATTCCACGAAGTCTGTACAGTTTTACAATGGACACATGACGGGAATTGATAAAGCCGACGCTGTTACGTGCTATTTATGATAGGGAT
>JAPMOR010114750.1:0-25989 GCA_026543865.1 Argiope aurantia
TTTGGTTTCTTAAAGAAAATATTTTTATTGCCTATTATCTACCATTTTGTGATCTATTGTTTCTTGATCTCTCTTTACTTTGGTTATGTGATACCTATGCTTTGATGTGTAATTTCAGAATATCATTTAATCCATGAATAATTATAATGATTCATGTGTATCAATTGTCTAAAACTTATTAAATTAATTAATCCATCCGTTATTCAAAAAAAATTAATTGAATCTTAGTACTTTAGGAATTTTACTCTAATTGAATGGATTATTAAAGAATCATTAAACTAATGTCTCAGATGAAGAGGAAAATGCCAACAATAATTGTCAAGAATTAATTTCAAAAGTCGAATGAGTTCATTTTTGAGATAAATGCAGGGTATGAAAACATTGTGGAAAATTCAGAAGCAGATTGTATAACCTGTAAGATACCTTCTCTTGCCGGAATGTTTCCCATTAGTGTGGACATACATTATTTGTTCATGCAAAATCAAGTTACTAAGTTTTTGAAATTGCTTGAAGAATTTGATAAATCATTTTATAAAATCTTCTGAGACTTTTAGGACACTGTTTAAGATGTCCTTTCGAACAAATCAAAGAGTAATCACTGGCTTTCCTTTTTTTTTAGTTTTTTTTTCTTTTTTTCAGAAGTGTCATTCCTTTGTTGTATATTTTCACAGCCAAACCTCAATTTCAAATACAGGTTAATATATATCTCAGAAATTGCTGCATAATAACACTTCATTGTTGGAAAAGGAGGAGGTAGGGAATCTTTATCATACTAAATACCATTTAGCCCAGAGTGTTGACAATGCTATATTGAATGTCGTATCTGAAAGTCATAAAATACATGGGACTTACAGGAGATCTATTCAAGTTCCACCCGACATCTAAATTTTGTTTTCTGAAACCATGTGATTAAGTATCTTGTCATGCGTAAATTTAGTTCAAAAAGACTCTGTTATAAAGGGAATAAATCTAAAAAAAATTATTTTTTTCACACTTAGAGACCCGAAGTCTACAGTTTCGTGATCGCTAGAATTTTTCAGAAGTAAATATATTTATTTAAACTATACAAAATTTAAATATTTATTAGTTGAAAATTATTAAACTAATAGAACAAAAGTTCACTAATTAAAACTTTAAATACAAATTTTACATTTAATTGAAATTATCTTTGACACAAGTCTGTCTGATCTCCTGGTGACTTTCGTAGATAGAATATTAACTTCTTGCAGTTATAAAACTGCGCGCCAATTGATAAATCCAAGCAGATTTCAGGTAAAAGATTGAAAGACGAGTACGACAGCACAAGTCCTTACACGTCCAAGGTCAAATGCCCTTTCCACATATCACTAGAATTTTAATTCGCTGTCATATGAAAGGAGTCTATTGTTTCAATTGACGGGGACAGCGCTGACACTTTCCAAATTTCGAAAAATTATGCACCTCAAACAACCGCGATTTGGGGAGGTGGCGGACGTCAACCCACCTAAGTGCAATGACTAGGTTCTTGTTCCAGGGAAGCCTCATGCCTGATCAAGGTATCCCCAGCATCAGGTAAGTATGTTTTCGCGCACTTCTCCTAATTGTCCACAAATGACGCCTTATGTGGTTCACCATTCAACATTGCTCAATACCTATACACTCTACACCCAGCAACTGTAACAAATTCAGCTACCAAATAGACGCCAAATTCGGTTGTAATAGTCATAAAATAAATACTAATGAAATTACGAGTGCGTGTTATGAGGTCTGGCACAGATATAATTTATATGTTGTGTCGGTTTTTAACAATACAGATAGCAGGAGTATAAGATAGTATTAGGTTGTTCAGAAAGTAATTTCGTTTTTTCCCGACAGAGGATCTAATTGTTTTTGCACCCAACTTCACATTTAAGCCGTATAATTTTTATATGCTTTGAGAGCTCATATAGCAATACTTGTGTGTGAAAAATTCCAATTAATTCTACGCAGTAGTTTTTGGTTGGTGCCCTTTTAAATATGGAGAGCGATAAGCAGTATTTTCGACATATCTTACTGTTTTACTACAGAAAGGGTAAAAATGCTGTTCAAGCCAGAAAGAAATGGACCGATGTGTATGGAGAAGGTGTGTTGACAGTACGCCAGTGCCAGAACTGGTTCGCTAAATTTTTTTAGACGGTAAAACCTTCACCTCAAATGAGGAGGTCAAAAACCACCTCAATCAGTTTTTTGGCAGCAAAGACTAAAAATTTTATGAGCGTGGAATTATGCTACTACCAGAAAGATAGCAAAAGGTGTTGAACCAGAACGCCAATATATAATTTAATAAAGTATTTGTTTATTATACGAAAACTGTCTTTCATTTCCACAAAAAAAAAGAAAAAAAAAGGAATTACTTTCCGAACAACCCAATATATTAGAAAAGTTATTATCATCTTGGCAGTAGACACTTTTGAATAGTCTCTTTGAATAGCATTTACATTTTTAAAAGTTCATAAAAAAAGTCACATGCAGTGGGCTGTTAAGTTTACAGTATTCCGTTACTCTTTGATGTCTCTTTACATACTTTCCGTCTACTGCACCTGTTTCATCGCATGAGAAATCTTTAATTTAACACTCATGGCTAAAATAAATCAAATCTAAAATAAACAGATATTGCTCAGCGGTTACTTAATAATTTTTTCTTTACGACTTTCTTTTAGCATATCTGAGTCTTAATAAAATCAATTTATCTTTCATCATTTATTTGGTTTTTTAAAAATATTCTAAACATTTAATCCATGAAGCCGTGTATCAGTATTTAACTGAAGAGACCATGCTCTTATAAGGGAGTTCATAAGAGGCAAAGATGATATTCAGCATGCCTTTAAATAATCATATTTTTAAATAAAGTTAGAGTACCGCTCTGCATCCAGTATTGAAAAATATCTGAGTTGTGCTTAATACAAGCAGCAGAGTTCTTAGATATTATAGGTCCCCAGTCAGATTTCTGTTTTTGAAATATTTAATCTCTGCCCATAATATTATAGTTTATTTTAAAGCCAAATAAATAATACTCAAATAAATAAAGACTCGGCACTAACGTCGGTGACAAGAAAGGTGAAAAATAACAACAAAGCAACTTGTTTATTTTTCAGTTATCGAAAATCGACTTGTCTACATACTCGCTAAAGTTATCAAAGAACTTATTGCAAGCCTCAAAGCAGCTGCTACGCATTCTTCGAGGAAGTTCATTTTCCGTGGTTCGAAGGTATGAGGTTATCTATTCCACATCTCCATTGATGTCAATTGTTGCCCAGGGGTTGGAAGCGGGCGCATGCTATGATCCTTCTAAGTGTCTGGTGTAAAATACAAATTGTGACAGGAAAAGAGCAGTTCGTTGCTCATTATTCCATCAGTGAGTAAAGGACATCAATTGTTGCCGCTGTTCCTGTTTATAACTTCACAATACGTACAGTATTAGTAAATTGTTTCTTTTAAGTGTACCACAGTGAAGATTTCAAAATGAGCGATGACCGAATAAAAGTTGAAGGGTCTATGAAGGAGAAATTACTCTGTATACAGAGACTAAACTTTTGTGATTCACCGGGCCGTGTTCACCTTCTACGTGACTCGAGGTAAATGGAGGGTTTAGTATTGAACAAGAAGTGAGAAAATATATAATATAATAGCGAGTTTGATGTAGAAACTTTGTCTTCTGGTATTGGTTAGCAAGGAAATGAGTTCATAGAACTCCAATCTATCCAGTTCTTTTGTCATTGGTTATTAAATCATGAAAAGCAATTAAATTTCCAACAATAAAAAAAATCCTTCAAAAATAGATTTTATTCTTATAACACACACACAAAAAGAAATGGTTTACCTCTTATTCATAATGTGTGTTCTGAAAATAATAATAAAAAAATTAGAACCGCGTCGGATTTCATTGACTTCTTTCACTGCCGATAAATAATCTGGTATGCAAACCACAATTTTTTTTACTATATATGCTACAGATAAAACATCTTATTTACTCTGTGTAACTAGAACTGATTTTTTTTATTGTTGTCTTCTTATTTCATTGTACAGATGTTCGACCGGTTTGAGGTCTGGTAATTGCACCAGACGCATATTCTGGTCCTGTTATATCTTTAATGTGATATAACAGGACCAGAATATGCGTCGAAGATCTTTTTATTTAGTTATCATGGAAGCAAAGAGAACAGAACTTCAATCATTCTGACTTCATCTTAAAATAATGAATTCAGTAACGCAATTTGCTATCTTGTGTCTTCAAATCGGTAGTAATAGTTAAAACAAGTCAACCAATTTAATTAATACTTTTTAAATTGTTATTCCTTTGAGTTTTTCTACACAGCCACTTTTGTAAAATAATATCCCGTTTCCCTTGCAAAATTCTAATAATTTTCTTCGTCTTTTAATTTAATTATTATAAGACAAAGGATCATTTTTCAAATACGTTCTTCATGATCTTTTTCATTTTTTAATAAAAGTTAAAAATGTATAAAAGAGGATTATGTAAGTTCTAAGAAACTACGCCTGATATGGGTGTGTTGGTGATTTCTTAACAATTTAAAAATCTAGTACTTCAGGAAATAGTTGCACGAAATCTTAAAATAGTAATTTTAATTACAGCAATATAATTCATCGTTGAAAGTTTTATTATCTTTACCAAAAAGCAAGACTTAATAAGTGCTGCTTTGGGTATTTGACTTAATTAAATTTCATGAGCTTCCCAAACATGTTAAAATTACACACAACTTTTATCTCTCTTTTTTCATCTCTTATGATTGATATATACATATATTGTAGTGAGAATATTTAATCATATCATATTCATTTGCTTTATAAGATGGGCGTTCTTAGATATTATGTAAAATATGTATGAAAATTTCAACAAAAAAAGTCTTTCAATCTTTGTAATCTTAGCTAAAATAGTTCTGAAATTTTTTTTTCCTCTTCCTTTTACAAGGGAAGTTATTGTTTGAAGTCTCAAAGAGATAAAAATTAATTTAAATAAATAATCTTTGGTGATTTTCGATTCTCGCAATTTAAAAATTGTACTTTTTAAAAACTAATTAACACACCTATAATAAATGGATATAAAATAATTATTCAAAAACTTTCCGACTTTACTAGAAATTGAAAATAAATAAAACAATATCATTGTTAATTCTGAAGGAATCTTGATGTTAGAATCATTATATAATGCAAAAATAAGCATGCTTATCATATATTAAAAGCAACCTGCAGCGACCAGTTGTCCGTCCAACATAATATTAATATTAATTTAATCTATGAACTTTGAACTACATTTTATCATTATGAAAATAACGTCCCGTGTTTATATCGTTTCTGAAAAACAAATTTATAGAGTATTTTGAATGGCTTTGCAATAGTTGAAAAGCTATAAAACTCTTTGGCGAAATCTCACGAGTTGTTAAAGCTAGGTGCTCTGCCAATGATTTAATACAATATATCTTCTGACATTTTAGATTGGGTGGCCACTGATGGAATATCAATAGTCCATGAATTTTGATATGAAATTTAAAAAATGCAGTCTGTACAATGGTTGTAGATTTTCTGTGTTGAAATTTGAGCAAATTTGTGTTCATTTGAAACTTTTAAGATGATGAGGTGAGCAAGCGATCGTTGGATGTGTATTTAAGGTTGTACGAAAGGAAAATTTTGAAATTAGTAGAGTAGCTATGACTTGTAGGAAGTTTCTTATGGTTTTCTACAAAGAAAATGCACAGTAAGTGTTGTTTTTTTCAAGTTCCTCTTGAAAGTAGAGGATTGAGTGGTGAAAATTACTAATGGCAGAATTAGGGATAATGTTCTTTCGTATAAAATAAAAATTTGCAAAATTGGACTTGTGACTAAAGGTGGAGGACAGGTTCCTTGGTTTTGAAAATTAATATATAGATAAATCAAAAATTACATTCATTAAAACCATTATTATCTTGTCAATTTAATGCCATTTATTTTGAATATACAGGGTGATAATAATTAAGTTTCCCCTATAAGCAGCATCATACAACGCAAACGGGTGAACGAAATTTGGTATGCAGACTATGTGCTATGCTCAGGTATGCGCTCACGGAATTTTGAAAAAAAATTTCAAAATGTCTATCAGTGGGAGTCTTTTCTCGGAAAAACATTAATTTTAACACAATAAATGACTAAAACGAATTACAAAAACAGCATTAATATTTATTGACTAGTTTCTGATCACCTTGTCATCGAACTGCATTATGTAAAGGTAAGGAAAATAAAAATAAAAAATAATAATAAAAAAGTACGCTGTTTCAGAAAAAAAAAAGTTTATTTTGCAGAAACAAGAACAGATTAGGACGAAATTGCACAAGAGGAGCAGTTTTTAATCGTGTCCAGGATGATGTAGGGAGAGGTGCACCACGTGGCCACTCTCATTCTCCTGCAAAATTTATGTTCAACAGCAGATCGTAACTGATCAGTTGTGATGCTTCGCACATGAGGCGTTATAGAGTTCTTTAAGTCATTCAACGTCGCAACAAGATACCATCATGAATATAGCCGGAAACATCTACATAAAGTATGACTACGATTGTAAATGTTTCTTACCCTAACCCTTTCTTACCCTTTTGCATAATATTTCCTCTTTTGCAAATCACGACATTTTTTCCATGAACTGAGAACTCTTCCCGGTTTTACATTTTATTACTCATAATTCTTCTTCTGGATTGTTAATATTGTTTCTGTATTCCTTTTTGATCGATTATTGTGTTAAATTTAATGTTTTTCCGGATAAAGAACCCTCTGATGAGCATTTTGGACCTTTTATTTATTTATTTATTTTGAAATTCTATGAGCGTATCTCGTGTTTAGTCTACATACCAAATTTCGCTGCAATCCGTTTATCTGTTTGCGTTGTAGAATGATGTTTATAGGGGAGATTAATTATATTCATCCTGTAGTAAAAGTCAATTAATGTATTTTTAAACTGAGGTATTTTGAAAATGTTTTTACTTGGTTTGCGGTTTATTGGTCCAAGAGCCATGTGTTAGCTAATATTGAGCCATTGGCTGTATACATTCTATTAAAATAAAACACTAGAGCTAACAAGTCAGAAGCACTTAATAAAAGGCTTGTTAAAATGATTATGTCATGACAACATAACGATATTATTTACGGGGATTATTGACAAAATATTGCTAAAAATCCGTAATATTACTCTATTACAATGTCAGTCTCAAACTAGAAAAGAGTCATCTACATTTATTCTTAGCATCTCATATACTAAACGGATCCTTGTTAATTACCTCTGACCTTGGAAACCATTTGGTGAATTAAGTGATGAAAATGAGGGTTCTAGAAAATATAAAAATTACGGAGTTATCTTTATTAGGATCCGAGATGAGATCGTATAAGAAATTTCCACATTTTCTAGGAAAGTTATAAAAGGCGAGACGTTCTCATAAAAAGCAAATTACCCCTTTACTGTGTTGATTGCAGAACGAACTCTCGAGTTTTCTGTGTTGTTCTGTTTTCTATTTAACAATTTGTAATCTGTTTGCGTATCTAGTGACTTACCAACTTTTAACGTGACTTTTTGAGAATGCCTCTACAATAACTTCAACTTTTATCAAATATCATGTAATTCAATTTATATTATTCTCAGTTAATTAAAATATCATCAAAAGCGAAAAATGCACTTTTATAATAGAAAATATAGATTATGAATGAAAGATAATATTGAAAATGTAGTGAGAAATTAAATCAAAGCCTATTCATTGCAACAATAATTCATTTATTTAATTCTCTTGAACGATTTTACTGCCAAATAAAATTAAAAGGTCTTTCAGTGAAAGTAGGAAAATGTAGCTTTCGATAACAAAAATTATGTTGAAAATTTTAATGCTTTTTATTTTCTAACAGTTAGAAATTTTAAATTGTATTTATAAAACAAAACAAAAAAAAACAATAAAACCTAATAAGTCTTGTATTACAAAAAAAGCGCATAAAGATTAATAAGGCACATTCAGTTTCTTCATGTCTTTGTATATAATAGAAGATATATTTACTCTTTTTTTATGAATTTTATTTAAAGGATAAATGAATATAATCAAGCCAAAGGCTTAATTGGTGTATTAGAAAACATCGACAGAAGATATCTCTATCTAGCAAAACAGGCACAAGCTAATCTTGTCAATTCGAAAATCGGAAATCGACATAAATTTCAAAACTCTCTAGGAGAAAAAGTCCAGTATTTCAACAGAGCAACCACCACAAATGCACATCAACATAAAAGCCACCTATTTTTCTTGGAAATAGTTAAATAACGATTCCTAACAATAGAACAACAATCGTTATGTAATAATAGTTATAAAACAGTAAAAGTTATGTAATTCACAATAGTAGCTATACAATAAATAGTTACAATGCAATAAATGTTGTTGAATACATAATAAAAGTTATACAAAAATAAAACAGTGCAAGAAAAGTATTCAATTACAATTGATAAAAGATGATTAAAATGTAGATATTTTGAAAAGCAAAAAAAAACCATCTGGCGATTTTAGCTACAAATTATCTTAAAGAAAGCTGCGTACCATTTGAATTCCACAAATTACCATTTGAAGAATATTTTGAATTAACATGATTATTGTTTCATTTTGAGATAAGAACTTAATCATTTAGATTCAGTATAAAGAATAAACAACATTTATAGGAAAGAATTTCCAAAACTGTCGAAATTCTAAATGCATTTCATTTAAATTGAAGACTACGGAAAATCTTACAAAAAATTATATTCCCAAAAAGAAGCTGAGGAAACATCTCTCTCTATATATATACATATATATCTCTTCAAGCAATTAAAAGTTAATTAGCCAAGTATGATCTACTAAAAGTTACATCTGCAAATTTAAATAATATATTTGTTTTAAGCATATGTTCTATTACTAAGCAAATATTCTTTAATCCCAGAAGAGAATTATCTTCCTATTCTATATAGTTTGAGGTTCTAGATTATTTAATCTTGCAGGTTTATACTGCGATTGATTTGTTGATATTTCATTTTATATCTACTGAAATGCAATATAAATTTAATTGTATAAAGAATGGAATGTTGCTTAAAATGTCCATTTAATATCCTAAGTTCTGGCGAATGTATCGATTGGAATATAAGAAATTTACAGCAGTTTCGCGCAATATTTCAAATGGATTATTTCTATATAAATATATAAACAATGTTTCGCAATCACTGAATATCTATATATTTGATACAGTAATCTCATATTGTATTCATTCTATGAATTTTAAAGCTTTCTCTGTATATGTATGTACGGGTATGCGATATTACAATTCAATTGTGCATTACATTTCAATCTCTATAAGCCTTTATGGAGTATATGGAATAGAATGCAACAGAAGTTGTAAGTTTAATCCGGATTGTAGGTTGGATTGTTATTTAATCGTACTCATGGTTGGATAAACCCGAATGATATTGTATTTCAAATGGAAATATTTATTCCGTTATTATCAAGTAATTTTGAAAGAGATTTGATACAATTATTCTGTACATGGAAATGAATGGAAAATTCATTCACAATTAATACATAATGTATGTAATACATTCAAAACTTACAAATTTCATTCTATACATAATCAGATATTTATGCATTTAATTTAAAAACAATTCTTTTGCCATATTATAGAAAAAGGTTATTGTAAAAAAAAGAATTATAACTTTAAAACATTTTTGATAAAGATAAATGTTGATATTCATGAAAAGAATAATCTAACAATTATTAAATTTGTTTAAATTACCATTATGGCGATCTAATACATTATGATAAATTCAACATTTGAAAACTAATAAAATGTTTTGTTAACCAATGAAGAGTTTGAAAATTGGATATATAAAAGTCGGAAATTATCATATTGTTTCCTTGGTAATTATTTATCAGTAAACTTGTTCATAAAATTGTAAAACTTTTAAGCAGTTTCATTGTTGAATAAATTTTAATAAATCATTATTGCATCAACAATTAGTATCAACAAAATATTATAGATAAAACTTCTCCAATTGCCAAAATGCTGGAATATCAGATTCTTTTAATTCGTAAAGTTGATATGGAACTAGACAAATTCGATTATGTGATAAAATAACGCTCACAGTTGTAAGGAAATATTTTAATGGAAACTAATATTTACAAGAAAAAAAAAGGATTCTGAAAGAATTTGTTTGAATTATAGTTTGCGTTTTAGATTAGAGTTAGTTTGTTTATTTATCGTTTATTATCGTTTCTTTATGTTTATTAAGTTGAGAGGTTTAAATTGAATTTTGTAAGCGACAATCATAAACAATATTAAAGAAAACTTATTCAAAAAGTTTTCGTAAAAGCTAATGTTTAAAAAGAATTTTTTTTAAAAAATTCTCATCGTTCTTAGAAATGATTTCAAATTAATTTATCAAAATAAAAATACTAGAAGAGACAACTGTTTTAAATTTGTGGCTCAAATATTATCACAAAATTAATTTTTTTTATTCACTGAAATAAAAAATAAGAAATAATTTTGGATCATAATGAACCATAGAAATGGAATTTGAAACACTGTGACCACTTTTAATGGAAACGGAAACTTTTGAATAATATATTCTATTGAATAATGTAACAAGGAAATTGAATTTTAGAGTATGCTATTACATTTACAGTTTAACTGCAAAGTTTTCAAAAGAGTTAGATAATTTAGCACAAGTTTTATATGAATAAACTATTATATAATTTGATTTTGGGAATTCAAATACTTTTTAACTACTTCGGCTAAACAATGCATAATTCAACAACCTTCAGAGATATCTCTAAAGGAAAACTCAAAACACTTACCCTCTTTTTGCACAACAACACTTTAAAAAAGAACAAAAGAAATAGAAGGTTCTTAAATTTAAATGTGGAAATGAAGATATTTTAGCATCTAAAAGGAAATTCCCAAACTATGAATTTTAAATAGGATTAAAGGCACTCTATATTTACAAAACACATGCATAACAAATGTAGGATAAATATTTCTCAAATCTTAATCTTTAAAATTACAAAAAAAAAAATACTTGCCTTAAGTCTGATTTCATAAACAAATCTACAACTAACATAAACTAAGAAAATATTTGGACTTTTATTTCCACAGTTTCAAAAGCCTAATTGTGTTGTTGAAAATTTTGCACAAACAAAAGCACAGTACAAAGTATTAAAAAACTTCTATTCTTATAAAAAAAAACCTTCATATGTAAAATTGATTGAAATTTAAAAATCACATCCACTAATTTATTAAAATAGAAATTTAATATTAATTTTGTCATGAATTTCATTATTTATTAGGCTGTTTTCTACCACATCATCTGATAAGTGAATACTTCAACATACTTTCTGCCATGGATCGAGAATTGTTAATAACTTATTAAATCAGTGGAAGTGGTCTCACTGAAAATTATCGCCAATAAAGATCTTATCGCCATCTTCCCGCAAAATTATGGACCTCAGTATGGATGCCTTACATGGCATTGGCGAACAATATTTGTAAAACATAAAATTTTAAAGGGAATATAACATTTTTACTGAATCTATTGTACAAATATTTATTTTGGACACTTTCTTTTAATGACCGAATCAAAACAAAATTTGATTTGGAATTATATTTGTAGTCACAAGATCACAGATGGCATTTTATTGATTTATTGCGTTATGAGTCTTTGCTTTTATTTATTATCGCGTTATGAGTCATTGTGTTTATGAATTATTGCGCTTTGAATTGCTGCGTTAATGAATTATTGCGTTATGAGTCATTGCGTTTATTAATTATTGCATTATGAGTCATTGTGTTTATGAATTACTCCGTTATGAATTGCTGCGTTAATGAATTATTGCGTCATGAGTCATTGCGTTTATGAATCATTGCGTTTGTGAGTTATTGTGTTCTGGGCCATTGAATTTAAGAGTAATTGCGTTATGAGTCGCTGCGCTAATAAATTATTGCGTTATGAGCCATTACATTTTTGAATTATAGCGCTAAGAATCATTGCGTTTATGAGTTGTTACGTTTACATGTATGAGAAAATACACACTAACAGATAGTTAAATCTCTGAGGAATTTGGATGCAAATTTGATACGGATCAATATTTTGGATCTAAAACCAAATATGTACCAAATAATATTAATATCGTGTCAAAGTTTATTTTCATTTAGCTTTTCATATTTTATAATTCACTTTCGTTTCATCTATAATATCAACAGACAGCGTTTTTCATTTATAATATCAACAGACAGGAAAACACAATGACAAAAATATTTTTATTATTATTACTATTCATAGAGGTCCCAATCGTGTAAACTGTCAAAAGCTCAAGTTCGAATTTTTTGACGATTTCAATGATTTCTTTATACTTCGCATACCAGAAAGTAAAAGTGCATATATATCCCTAGAATTTTATAAAAAATATTTCAAATAATTAAAACTATCATATGAGCTAATTAAAACGATATCGATATTTAATTACTTTTTTTCAATGCTATGCAGTTTTAAAATTTATATACTGATCAAACTGATTAAACAAAGATATTGATATAATTCTAATAAACACCGGTGACCTTTAAATAACTAAGCAATAAAGTCACAACTAAATTATTATAAATTTTGAATAAAAGAGTTATATTAATAAAATATTAATTACTTATGATTCATAAAAATTAATAACTGAAAGTACCGTGAGTATTAATATTTTATGAGTATTTACGATACCACTTATATGAGACCACTCAAAGCAATAAATATCTAGAATTCATGATTATCGAAATTGAAATGCTAGGATTAATAAAACTACTTTACTTATGAAAATTTTGTTCAAGAGCTATAATGCAACAATTTCTTCTGGAGTTATATTGAGGATTTAAAACTTTGAAAAAATATCTATCTTCTTATGCAATCTTAACATGATTATATGCTTATGGAAATTAAAAATTAGTTACGAATTTATTTTAATTAGCTGAATAGCCGTAAGTTATAAAAATAATACAAAAAAGTTTTGCGTTTTAATGATTCTTGCTCCTAAGCAAACAAAGCGTATTGATTTAACTATTATTTTTGAAGAAAATATTAATTATGCTTTAATTATATTTGCTAAAGAGAAAGAAACTTTATTTTTCATGGTATATTCTTATCTAAGAAAATGGATTTTTTTTCAATAATAAACGTGCTCTTTAATTTAATTATATTTTTGCTTCAATGCTTTCATATTATCGGTATAGTTTTCAATTATTTTATAAAGAAATCCACTGTTCTTGATTTCTATTTGAATTGGTTGATCAAAATTGAAATAATTTCAACTGAAAAAAAATATGAACACCATAATGACACAACCTTATTAAAACTTCTGCTTAATCTAAAATGGCACAATAGGTTTCACAAAATATCCAACTTTTAAAACCTAAAATGTTTTCATCCATTTTAATTTAAATATTTCAATAAGATATAAAATTTGAGAAACTATACTAACAAAATATTTAATTTCAGGTCATTTTGAAGAAAGTTGTCTGTAGTACCTCGCCAATAAAAAATTCAAAATAAAATTTATAAATTTATGTAAAATTTATAAAAAATAGTGAAGAAGTAATAACATTCATTACATTTCTAAATGTCGTTTATATGTAAGATCGGATATTTTTGTTTAATTATAAAGCAGTATATGCTACTAAAATAACGAAACAACATGAATTAAAAGTTAAGAGTTATTGGAATAATGTTTGAAAATTTAAAAGATACTTGATTTGAATTTGAATAAATTGGGGCAGGCGGCTCTTTTAATTAAAAAATTAATTAAATTATTCTAAAAATACTATTAAGAAGTCTCCAGATATTGGTGTACCAAAACGGCTGTCTATTTTCTCTATTCAATAATCTATTACCTTTATAATGGTTTAAATGTGCTCTAGATACCAGCATACCAAGTAATGTTTTAAAACTTTTTTTTTTGCATTTGGTTTCAGGTAGTATTTTACCATGAAAGTCTAAATAATAAGCGATACAAATATGCAGGATGTCTCCTAAAAGAAGCTAAGATTTTATTATAACGGTTCAAAAAAATGGCTGCTTGGATTAAGGCATGCTATGAGGAATGAATATCAATATGAGAAAGGATAATGTGGATTTATTTTTTCAGAAATTGTTTTATTATTCTGAGCTTCATTAATGAATAGATTTGCACTCTAGCTGAGCCCTGAAGTTATTATTGATTTATTGCTAACAAGACATATTTATGAACCAGTTTCCCTTGAAAATTCTCGAAGAAAGCAAGCTACCCATAAGCGGAAGCTAAATCAGTTATTTTGACTCGCATTTCTTTTTTATTATTATTTCTTTGGTCATAAATGTGTCTTGAACACTGATATTATATACATTGATTCACAATTCAACAACAACAACAAAAAATAGGAAGATTTGATATTCTGTAGATCACTTGTTGTAAAGAACAAACCGCTAATTTATTAGTAGAGATATAGTAAGGTAGTGTGGAGATATATTTAAATTATATCTCCACACTACCTTAACTACAGAGTACAATTATCCGTTCATATGGTATCTAACAGTTTAATTGTTTCTCTATACTATCACTAAATAACAGATCTTCTCACAAAGGATAACACAAAAATTATTTATTGTTCTAGAATAGATGCATGCATTTTTGTCATTGCTCAAAAAAAATTTTTCTCAAATTCCAATATACTTGTTTCACAAAACCTTATAAACCAATAGTTTTAGAAATACATCGGGCAAATCAATTTCCTTTGCATGGTAAGTTAATGCAACATCAATACATTCTAGTCATACAACAAAATTAAACATTTCATTCAATTGTTCCGAATTTAATAAATGTTTAGAATTCCTTGAAAGAACAACCCAGCAAAATACTATCTAGATTTTTCTGATAATCAATCTACAATTCAAAAGAAAACGAAGTCCATTGCATGCTTTTTCCGGATTCTCCATATCAGTCTTAAGAGAGTTCAAGTCCTTTGTTTCCTACGCATTTTGTACTCAAGGAAATAAAAGTTTATTTTCCTTTGAAATCTCAAGATAAATTGAAAGATAAGTATCTTGATTCGAAGCATAAATAACTAAGTGTATTTAACTAGTAAGAAACTTAGCATTTTGTTTTTAAAAAATCCTGTTTCCGTACTTTGATTTAAACTCAAAGTTAATTTCTGTTTATTCTGGAAGAGAATTTATTCATGGTTAAAATACGGTTTTAAAAAAGACTTTAAAATTTAAAAGAGAGTGTAAAATTTAGCAATGTTTTGTTAACTTATGGAGATTTTCCTTTTGAAATTTTCCATCCGATGATTTATTATTTGTGATAATATTTAATATTATCACAAATATATATGTGATATTATTATTTGAATATTTATTATAATATTTAATAGAAAAATTAAAAATCTTCAGATAATACTTAAACATTTTTTTTTTTTTTTTTGCTAATGGATATAACGTTTGTACTTTTATTAAAGGTAGATAAGACAAATAATTTCCTACATTAGATTTCACATAGTATTAAATATAAAGTTATTTTATCATGATAATGCGAACTCAATCTGCTTTTCAGATATACACAAGTGAGATAAACGAATATTATTTCAGTGCAATAGATAGGACAACTTATTCTACAAAAATCTTATTGAGGTGCAACGATGTATAATAGACTTTATGGAGTTCTTAAATATTATGACAGTTGCAGCCTACATTTAAAATCTTCAAGGCTCCATAAATTAATTTATCTTTTTTATATATAGTTTGCAATAAATTCCTAGAATTAAATCCTAGAATTAAAGAATTGAAATAATTCAATTTCATAGTATGCACATCAAAAGATATGAGAGGGGCAATGTAAAAAAGTGAAAAAATTAGGAGAAAATATTGTGTTGAAAACTGTATTTTCCCTTTAGAATTCTTGGTTTTATAAGCATTAATTACAAGGACAGTTCGGTATTTTAGATATTTTTTGTTATGTATTGTGCACCCCCATTATGCCCAATGTTTATATTCGTTGTAATTAAATTTATAACTATAAAAGTTGATGTTGTTATGGAAGAAAGCTGAATTCGTTGGGTGTATGATGAAAAATGTAACAGACTTTTAATGTAACGGATTTTTGTAATAACGGATTTTTAATCGATAAAAGATCATGAAACACAACCAAGAAAATATAAATGAAAAAGACAGTAGAGAAGACAGTAGAGAAGTATCAACAACTCACAAACAGAAAATAATTATTAAACAATCGCAATATCACAAAGCGCCCCAAGCAGAGTCGCTGGAGATGAACTTTCCAAAGAGAGAATTATCAACTCATCATTCACCTCACTAGAAGTCAACCTGATTAATTGACTCCCAATCAACTACTCACGTCTCTCGGATTTTTAAAGACTCTGTCACATTAATATTTTAGAAAAACATCGGAAATCGAATCCTAATTAAGCTATCACCAGGATTCTTGAATATTTAGGTTCTTTCATTTTTGTCGCCAAAGTCAAAAACTGGCGGCCGAAATTATCGCCAAGGTTTGTGGGCCATTGACTTGGAATTTATTCAGAAGCCATATCTATAAAACTATCTTCCTTATCATGAGACTTATCGCTGTAGAAGCAATATTAAAAAAGCGTAACAGTATTGAATTACACTATGTTCTTAAACTTCATTCATTCGGACTGTCCTTCAGTTTTTGAAACAATTTTGCATCGTTTACTCCCTTATCTTCTATATTCCACCACTATTTGACATTTTAATGTCATCTAAGATCTTCTGTTCTGTCCTATTTAAATTTCAGTCATATGTACCAGAAATATCAATAAGAAATCTCACAAGAAATTTGATTAAACACCATTTTCAAAGGATATTTTTCTTTTTAGGGAAGTAAAAGATGATGCTTTTATCCAGGAAAGTTGTTCTCTGAAATTGACAAAATTCGATCTAATTATAGTAATTGGACTGTAGAAATATTTTGAAATTTGATACATAATTGAAGTGCGGCAAAAGAGTATTGGCAATTACAATGGATTTTTTTGGGCCAATTAAAAGATCACACAAAATATTTTCTTACACTTATTTTTCCAGAGAATATCATTTTATATTTATTTCATTTAGAATAGATATATATTAGAAATCGCAATTCTTTTAGTTTTAATTTATACAGAATTTTAAATTAATCTTTTAATTTCAGCTTTTGTCAACGTGATGGCTATACGCTAATAATTGCTAGTATTTCTCATAAATGCGTTACGTGCTAATGCATGTTAAGTTTTATTTTTATTTTGTGTAAAATATATAGTTGGAAAAATGGGTTGAAAATTTTGCATGGTAAAGTATTAATTCAATGTCGAGGAATTGATATAATTGAAAGATTTTTTTGAATTTTAAAATAATGTAAAAATTAATTAAATGCTATAATATTTTGAAAGATTCTTCTTTAAATTGTTTTCTTATTTTTCAATTATTTAAAAATCTAAATCAAAATTTTGAAAGTTCAACGGTAGAACCTCCAAAGTATAGTTGTGTCAAATTTTGTAGATCTAATTCAAATTCTTTGACTTTTGGTGCGAGTTCACACACAAAATTACACACATATTCATTTTTATTATAAACACTATTAACAAATAGCTTATTAAAACTTCATCACACAACTTTATCGCAAATTGAAAATTTTAGATTTATATACTAAATAGGACCAGTGGAATGTGGCATAGTAGCTATTATCAACAAATACAGCCAACCACCCCACCATCACAGAACGAAGCAATATCGACAATTATTAACAAGTACAATTGGGAATTAAATAAAGAAATTTGCATGAAATCTGAGTATTATCAGTTAATTTTTTATTGATGCAATATTTTTGATTATAAATTTATCATCGCATTTCATATTGAAGCATGGATTGGAAATTTGATATTCAAGGGAAAAAAATAAGAATAATATTACTTGTTAATACTTGTTATCTAAATTGTATGTGCGAACTTTTGTAAACAGAAACCAGATGAAATCTAAATTAGTTTTGTTGGAAATTCGTACTCTAAACTTAATTACGGGATTATGAATAAAATTCTTTCTAATCAATTAAGAAAGGCTGCCGATGTGGATATCTATCTCTTCAGTTTGGGAGAGAGAATATTCTATAACATAATATTTTATCAACAAGAAAACAGAACTAATAACCTATTAACTTTCATCAACCAAATGTTGTCACGTCCTCTGGAAAGTTTTGGAAAATACATTACCGAATTCACAACCGAGAAGAATTATTTCCAATTATGTCAACTTAATAAAGCAGACAGAAGGTATAGGTATTCAACTTCATGTTTTTTTTCTCTGTTTATAATATACAGGAATATACATATAATGAGATATATTATTTGGATAGCGATTTTAAAATTGGTAATATTATCCGAAACGTTAAAGTTTGGTTATGGTTAAGGTTTTATAATTAAACTCTTAAAATGTAGGAAATCGATCAAAACTCAAAATATCAGTTTTCTGCAAGACAAAACATTTTGGTTCTTCTGAAAAATTATTTTATAATTATAAAAAAAATCAAATTATTTTTCAGTTCCATATCGTAATTATTAGAAATAGTTATTACGAATTTGCATTTATACATTTATACCAGCTTTATTACAGGAAAATTTAACTGCATTCTTCAAAGCCTTTCCTTGTTGTCATTGCTAAATATTATATCCTTTGAACAACGTGTTTGTCATATGTTTTATGAAAATTTTAAGTATCCTAATAGGACAGATCTAGCTTCTTATTCAAATGATTGGATTAAAAAAAATTAAA
Source organism: Argiope aurantia (assembly GCA_026543865.1). Lineage (NCBI taxonomy): Eukaryota > Metazoa > Arthropoda > Arachnida > Araneae > Araneidae > Argiope > Argiope aurantia. The sequence goes on from JAPMOR010114750.1 coordinate 18,842, forward strand.
TCAATAATGATAAATGCCATGTAGAATTTACAATTTCTAAACCAAAATTATTTCCTGTAGAAAACAAAATTAACCCTAAAGTGCATGACTTTTTTTACAGAAAAAATGCATGTGTTTTGAATACTTACATATAATACAGGAAAATTATTTTTAAAATGTATAATTGCTTTTCGTGAAATTCGTGAATTTCGTGACATAAGAAAAAAAATTAAAATGTACCAATGGGCGCTTTATGAATTTAACAATATCTCAATAACATAAATCACATTTTAGCAATTCTGCAATAAAAATAAAAGTTTCTCGTTACCATTATAATTTTTACAATGCAAAAAATTCATTTGACAGTATTTTTAATAATAGAACTATTCATACAACAGCCATTTTGGTATTTTCCCTAGCTTCCAGTTGAATTCTAATTCTAGTACTGCTCTTACCATAAATCAATCTTTTCTAAAAATGTTCATCAAAAAGTATTTAAAAAGGATTTATTTCTACTGGTTTTTGTTCTTTGGAACAGTCATATAAAGCTTATAAATGGAAATATAAACGCGTATCCAAACAATGCACCGTAGAGTTAAAATTACTCAAATAAAATTTATTAAAAAAAATATATGAATAATTATTGATTTTATGCTTTAAATCTGAAAATTCTAAAAGAATATAAAAAATTTTATCAACCTTCTAATCTTTTTTGTATTTCTAGAATAAAATCTTCTTTATGTAATTTATTGATAACATATAAAAATTTCCTCAATACTCTTTCCAACATCTGTCAGCAGCAAACTTTGCTGAAAATTGAGAAAGTGCATTTTATTATTTCTACAATTTAATATCAGAAGACAGTTACGCTAATTGGTATGAGATTCTTCTATTTTACACTTAAAACTACCAAGATTTTATTTACTACTAGCCGCCTTTGGCGACCAGCCGGTTCGCCAGTATTACCGCTCGCTACAATTTTCAATTAAATATTTTAAGTAACTGATCTCTTAAAGGATTCTCAAACAAAACATTTTTAATCTTCAAATTTTGATAGTCATACCAAACTTATATTGTTTAGATCGTTTCGTTCAATTTACTATATATATTTTGCTAATTTGTTGCCATTTCCGGTAAAACTTCAACTTTAATTAAAAATGTAAATGACGAAATTGCAATTAATATGAAGATATTTTTTAATAAAACCAAGCGTTTTATTTTATTTATCATCATTATTGTTATTTATTAATTATTATTATTATTGAATGCGAGTATTGCAAACAGAATCGCTCGGTATTTAAGTCTTATGTTAACTACAAAATATTTTTCATAGTTTATGTAATATCTCAAACAATAATTGAACAAAAATTTCTGAGATTCAGTATAAAATTCAGTTTTTAGTTTTGCTTTCAAAAGGATTGAAATGAAATCAATAATAATATTTTGTTCCTGCTTATAAATATATTTCAAAAATTATGAAGTCTAAATTTAATGCAGTAAGGTATCATATTCTGAGAAATATTCTGGACACACCAAATTTTAAATAAATGAATGAATGTTTCTATTTTCCACGATCAACTAAGACTTATTTATGAAGTTTTAAATGTTAAAAATTTAGAAAAACTCACCATTTTCATAATCTTAGGCCAATTAATCTTCAGAAACCTGCGCGCTTATTGGCGTATTTTCTTTGAAACTATTGATGAAAAATCTAAAATTATCCTTTTTTTATTGAATAGTGATATTCAAATCTTCATAAATCAGTTAGTTTAAGTGATTTGAAATTAACTCTTAAAAGTCAGTGATTTAGTTGATTGGAAATTAACTCTATGACCACTATAAAATCTGTGCTTTCTCTTGTGTTGTATGCATTCTCCTTAATATCCGATCGAATAAAACATCACATACAAAAGTACTACATAGAAGAAACACATCAAAAGTAAACATAACATTTCAATAGTTGCCAAAAACAAAAGAGAGAAAAATGCAATTAATAAGCAGACGATATCAGATACTTTCTTGGAAAATGAAATTATCTGAAATTAAAAACACGTGCAGACGATATTTACAAAAGTAAAAATATTCAAACCTGAAAAGGAAACTATATGAGTTATTCCATCAATAAATGCCATAAGTTTGTTTACATCTTCATTATTTTATGAGTCATTAAATATCAAAATGGATCGGGGACTGAATAGACACCCTGTATAGAGAGTGTAAAAGATCATAAAATAATTTTTCTTGAATTTATTTTTTAGAAAAAATAATATTTCATATTTGCTTCATTTCTTACAGACACTTGCCAAAAATTATAATTTTGCAGATTTCATTTCCAAAAAGATTTAATTTATTTTCAGTTAGAGCTTTAATCAATGTGATGGCAACACTTTGAAAAAAGCTATTTTTTTCTCATGAAAGCGAAACGTGCTTAATCCTCATTTTTATTTTTGACGAAAAAAATTATTGAAAAACATAGTTAAAATATTTATTTAAAAATTCATTAAAAATAGAAATTTAATTTTAAGGTTAAAACATTGTTATCATTTAAAAGATAAATTTTTGATCTTTAACTTCATGCAAAAATCTTTTTTGTGCGGTAATATTTTCGGAAGTTATAGCAGAAACACGTCAAAATTTCGCTTAATTTTTAAATAAATAAAATTCTAGTTAAAAATTCGAAAAAATAACCCCCAGGTGCACATTCCCGGCCTCCCGGCCCAGAGGTATACACGTGCCAAATTTGGTAGCTGTAGGTTGAATGGTCTGGTCTGTAGAGCGCCAACACACACACACACACACACACACACACACACACATTGAGCTTTATTATAAGTATAGATATAGATGAAGTTTCTGTTTATCGACGAAACAATCCCAGAGGAGAAATCAACATAGTTCGAGAAAGAAGCGAACTTACCATCAAAGACCATCCTAAGTAAAGACGAAAGACATTCAAATGAAAATATTGAAGCTTTTACCCGTAAAAACTACATCAAACAGAGAAAGGAGATAAGAAATGTGTTACTATTAAGTGATTTTATATCGTAGCTTTGATGTAACATCTTGTTTGAATGTCTTTTTTGTCTAGACTCTCAATGCATTATTCAGCTTCGTAATGAGGCAGTGTACAAAAACACGGGGTCATATAGATGTTGTCTGTTCTAGAGAATAGCTAGGATATTACTTCTTGGTATTGGTTCTGGTAATTGCTTTGGTTAAATGAAAGGGGTTGTTGTGATTAGTTAAGGATGTAAATTTATTTCTTGAATCATGATGCTTTGTATTTATATTTATCCGGTATCATATTAAGATCCATAAGTAGTTTGTTATAAAAATTTTAAATAGTTGCAAACGTGTATTTAGATTCTTGTTCAGTTTTTTTTTATTTTAAATATATATATTTAGTTAATCTTCGACTATTTTTTTCAGTTACGTTATTTAATACTTCTTTAATAAAAAATATTCATGAAAATCTTAAGAAACAAGTATCTAATCACCAGAAAGATATTTGGTTGTTTTCTCAAAATTTCAATGAAAAGCGTTTTAGATAAACATTTTATTTTGAAGTAATAATAAAGCCATTTATTTTCTAATTAAAAAGTGTTCCTTACTCTAATCCTGTCATACTATATATCGGAAATGATTAACAAATATTCATGAAGGAATCTTGTTGCAAGAAACCTCATGCACCTTGACAGAGTGCTTAAGAAACTAAAAATATATTACTTGTAATAAATGAAAATAGAATAGAAATAAAATAAATTTACAATCAAAATTCAAAAGGAAAGATAAAATGAATCCGGCCCAAAGACTTTTTCAAGGGTCACCCACAGGCAAGGATTCAAACCAGGGATTTTTTCTGTGAAGGGTCTGACTAAGTTTCGGCCATATCTCTTTGGAAAGGCTTTCAAGATAGTCACCGACCATCATTCCCTGTGTTGGCTGACAGGACTGAAGGATCTCTCTGGAAGACTCGCTAGATGGGCGCTGCGACTTCAAGAATACGACGTATCAGTGGTGTACAAAAGTGGAAGGAAACACAAAGATGCTGATAGTCTATCCAGAAACCCATTGAAAGTCGATGCTTCATGGTCTGGGGACTCCATTGGTGCCACTTTATTCACTAATCTCTCAGAAGAACAGATGAAAGATCCAGAATTGGCAAGAATAATTAGAGACCAACAAAGTACCGAAGCTAGCAGGCTGGGAAACTTTGAAGTAGTCGAAGGAGTCCTCTACAAGAAGAATTTTTATCCGTCCGGAAAGAAATTTCTACGAGTGATCTCGAAGCAGTTACGGCTCAGTATTCCAGAATCTCTCCATGACGACCCTACCGCCGGACATCTAGGATTCACCAGGACTTATGATAGAATAAGAAAGCGATTCCATTGGCCAGGTTTGTACAGAAATGTTCGAAGATATGTGATGCACTGCCGAGAATGTTAAAGGAGAAAATCTATTCCTCAGATGCCACCAGATCATCTCGTGCCTATTCCACCAGCTGCCGCTTCTTTCCATCGCGTCGGAATCGACCTGCTAGGACGATTTCCAACATCTGACGACGGCAACAAATGGATTGTAGTATGCACCGATTATTTGACACGGTACGCAGTCACCAGACCTTTACCGACTAGGGGACTTAATCCTGAAGCATGGAGCTCCACGAGTTATCATTACAGACCATGGGCAAGTTTTTCAGTCCAAGCTGGTGTCCGATATTAATCGACTGTGCAATATCACTCATCGTATGACAACAGCCTATCATCCGCAAACAAATGGCCTTACAGAGCGATTCAACAAAACGCTAGCAGATATGCTTTCTATGTATGTTGATATCGAACAGAAGAACTGGGACCAGATATTGCCGTTCGTCACTTTCGCCTACAACACTGGCAAGCAGGACACGACAGGTTTCACGCCCTTCTACCTCCTACATGGGCGAGAAGCTGAAACGCCGTTGGATACGATGTTTCCTGTCTGCCCCAACGAGTTCAGCCAAGAAGACGATTACGTTAGTCATCTGATCAATAAGGCAGAAGAATCGAGGCAATTAGCCCGTTCACGAACTCTCGAGGCTCAGCAGAAAGATCGCCGGCATTATGACTCCAAGCATCGGATGGTGGCATACGAACCAGGGGATTTGGTGTGGATTTTTATTCCAGTTCGTAAAAAGGGGCTTTCTGAGAAGCTCCTGAAGAGGTACTTCGGCCCTTATCAAGTATTGAGGCGGTTGTCCGACGTCACTTATGAAGTAACCGATTTCGATCCTAATTCTAGAAGGCGGAAACCGAAGGAAGTTGTCCACGTTTTAATATGAAACCATGCCATGACCCAGAAGAACAATACGACCAACATTCTTATAAAATAATGGAGGTTCCGGAAAGAGACATTTCTCAAGGGACTACTCACCGTGAAGACACAACAACTTATACTGGCCCTGTGACTCGATCCAGAGCTAGAGCCACACAATGAAATGTCATAACATCGAGACAATGTTCTTCTAAGTAGGGAGCATTGCCGCATTGAAGAAAGACAGTCGAATCTCCATGGCCGAATGGTCATGGCACTGGTCTCATGATCAAGATACCTGGGTTCGAATCCCACTAGAGACAGTGCGATAAATAGTATATGTAAATACGTAATTCTTTGATTTTATGTTTTCCTTTATTTCATGTTCCAGAAGATACTGGACATTTCTTTAGTTTGCCAGACAAGTGTTCTGTTACCAGACAAATACTGTCTCCAGAAGAGTATTCTGGAACTTTCTCTGCTTGTATAAAAGCAGAAGATTTGTCAGTTACTGTATTCTCTCAGTTCTGAGTTCAGTTAATAAATTGGTTTAGCTCTGCCTCTTGTGTGTGCGTGTGCGTGTATGTGTGTGTTTCATTGAGTGACATTCTACGTGACAATATCTCTTAATTACTATGAGAATAACTGTTCTTAGAAATAATTTTATAGATTAATAATATTATCATAAGACACTGAAAGAGTTTCAATCTTTCAAAATCAGTTAATAGCCAAAGGTATCTAAAGATAAGAAAATTAATTTAATAATAGCAGTAAAACATGCATGCCTAGATATTTAAGAAACATAATTTGGTTATTTAATATCATTTAGTTATAAATGTGTTTCTGGAAGTTCTATTTCCTTACAACAAAATGTGTCAAAAATATTATTTCATTATATTCAGTTTGTTTTCAAATGAATTATTGAGCCTTTAAATAACTCGCGTTATTTTTTTGAAACTATAATAATGGTTAATTTAATGCAAATTTTTAAAATTCTTGCAAATCATTAAAACAATAAAGTCTTGTAAATAGTCTTGTTTTTTTAATTCAAAAGTGTTGTATATTTCTTTTGCAATTACTTGATACAGTAATTTATCGAGGAACAAAACAAATATCTCTATTCGCTAAATCGTAAAATAGAACAATTTATTTTCGGAATTTTACTTCATTCAAAGAAAACGTCTGTTTCGGAATGTTCCCAAATTTACGATCTCGTTGAGACAGAGGCTTGATTACAGTTTAATTAAAACAAACTCTTTCAAAGTTAATTCAAGAAGGTCCTAGATCCATTATAAATAAAGGAAATGTTTCGCAAGGTATTAAAACGTTAGTTATTTTATTATAAATTATTCCGTAATGTAAATTCTGCTTGAAAAAAACATTCTGATAATGCACAACACTTTCATATAAAAGAGTGCAATAATTTAGATTTATTGCTTTCACTCTATAAGATATTATAATAAAATGATTTTCCTGGTAATTAAGAAGTAAATTTGCGGTAAGCAGCTATAAATTTCCCCACAGTATATGACTTCAGGAACTTGAATATTAGTTATATGAAATGAATCATCTTCTGAATGAATGAGTTTTGTTTAATTTAGCTCTTAAAATATTCTGTTTTTCATTATTCATTCAAATCAGTCCTGTTATAAAATCCTTATTTTCCAGCAAACTCTTTTAAAGAAGCTTGTTTAATAAGATTGATTGAAAAGGTTATGAACCATTTGTATGTATGTGCAAACTTTGCGCAGTGAAAACATTGTATTCTTATTTAATACTTTTATTCAGAGTAATTTGTATTAAATAGTAATGTATCTTGCGTAGGTGAGTAACAGTACGTTGTTAATCCACAAAACATTTATTGTCCATGAATTTAAATT
>JAPMOR010114754.1:0-16672 GCA_026543865.1 Argiope aurantia
ACATAAATACTCTTTAGTTTTATATAAGTTTGTAGTGTGAAACTGGGGAGGTTTTAAGATAAAAAACTAAAACTAAAATGTTTGCCATTAAACATTGCTCCAACATCGGAACCGATGTTTACAGAAGGTATTGCAAAATTCCGCCGAAAAATTCTGAGGAGTGATAATAGGCATCAAGCCGATAAGAATTTCCAAAGAAATATAAATCGCAAACGACGATGAAATTTTTTTTTTTTTTTTTGTGAAATAGAGATACAGCGTACATTTACAGCATAGGCATTTGAACATAAGAAAGGAGAAGATGAGAAATTTTTATAAAAATTGCTCAATATTGCGGCCGTGAGTGTCATTCACAACGGACACCGACATTTAAAGGACCGCCGGACACGCTCAAACATACCAGGTGTGCTTGCGATTTCTCCAGCAGCGACGACGATCCGTGCTACGAGATCATCCACTGTATCCAAAGATGTCTGATAAACAAGAGATTTCATGTGGTCCCAGAAGAAGAAATCCAAGGGATTGAGGCCCGGGAAACGTAGAGGACAATCAACAGGTCAGCGGCGTCTAATCCACCTCCCAGGATATGTATCATCTTAGTAGTTACGCACAGAATTAGAAAAATGCGCTGGTGCACCATCATGCATTAACCACATATTCTGGTTGTAATAGCCGGTATTCTTTGCCGTAAATCCGGAAAGACGTGCTGCAAGAAAACAAGGTACTTTGCGCCACTGAGGCGTTCGGGCATAAGATAAGTTACCAACAGATGATCGCCGAAAATTCTCACCCAGATGCTAATACTAAATTTGTGTTGCACGTTTGACGAGATAGTGATATGGGGATTTTCGGATGAGCAAATACGTGCATTGTGCGTGTTAAAGACGCCTTCTCTAGTAAAGTAGGCTTAATCTGAGAATAAAATTCTTGCAGGAAAGTGTGCATCTTCCTGTGTGACACTAAGCATCCAGCGTGCGAAATCCATCCGACGTGGGAAATCGTCATCGGATAGGAGTTGGACTTTCTGCAAGTGGAAGGGGTAGATGTTTTCAGCACGCATGACTTTCCTCACCATTTCGTACCGAATACCGAATTCAGCTGCAACTGATCGCATACTTGTCGATGGGGTATCGGCAAAGCGCTGCAAAACTCTGTTTTCTGTTTCAGGTGTGCGCATGCTGTGTTCTTGCCCTGCATTTGGCCTCGTTATTTTGAAGGATTCTGTCTCCCACAACCATCTTTTAATATTTGCAAAGGTGCTGTGGTGTGGACAACACCTACTTTCATATTGCTCCTGGTATATTCTTTGCGCTAGGCGTCCATTACCATCCGTTCGGCCGTATACTAAATGCATATCCGCATATTCGTCATTCGTGAAATCTGACATGTTGTTTGCGAATGATACTTATCGGCTATCAATTTTTTATATTCCTCGAACAATCAATTCTGCAATGCTCGCTGCTTATATATTCCTCGAAAGCATGGAAAATTTAGATACGAGAAAGTTTCTTCTTCCCGACTGCCTTGTTCCTAATCCTTGCATTCATAGGGCCATTGTCTTCGTCAGGCTAATTATCTCTTCGATGTCTGTTTTTGCGATTTTCACAGAATAAACGTCTCCTGCGACCCTATGTTTTATGATAATTTTTCATCTCCTTAATGCCTACTATCATTTCTCAAAATTTACCTTTCGAATTCGGCAGCACCCTCTGTAAACATGTTCCAGCAATGTTTCCTGGCAAACATTTTTTTTTAATATCTTAAAACCTCCTCAGCTTTCACACTACAGACTTATATTAAATTAAAGAGTATAAAATTCTTTATATTTTCAAGTCTTTATTTTTTCTGAAAGTTTTAATATTTTTGAAGATAAGGGTTCTAAACTACTTTTTCGTTTTCAATAATTTACACCCCCCTGGTTCATAAAATTGGTATGTTACTTACATGAAAAATAGCCTTTACGAATGTGCTTTCACTTAAAAAAATTCATTGTTGAAACACCATTTCTTATTTTTTTAATAATTTTTTTACAATCTCCAAATGTTTGCTAGATTTTATTTCATGAAGTTAAGTTTTGTTTCTATTTCTGACGTTTATTTATATATTCCTTAATTGCTGAGTTATTTTTTTCCATTTACTCAAACTCTCCGATTAGGTCCCTTCCTATTTGATACGAATAACTGGAATAAAATTTTATGTCTCCTTAATAACATTATTATTCAAAAAAAAAGAGCTAGAGAGTTGAAATTTGTTATAAAGTCATAACACCTTAATTGTAGATTTCTTATTAAATTTTGTGCGAAATACTTGTTATTGGAGTCAATTTGGTCTCCTATGCGGATGTGAATACGATAAATCCAGAATACAAACACTCTAAAGAATAAATTTTATCTTATGATTTTATTTTTAGAGTTGTTCTGTATCATGTTTTTTACAGAATCTAATAACGAGCTATTTAGTGAGAGTGAAAACAGAATTAAGGCACAAAAAGTTAAATAAATGAAACTTAGTAATTAATCTTGTCGTTAAAACAGTATATGTGTTTGAAATTTTGGTTTCAGTTATAAGAAAAGAAGACATCCGCTTTCGGTTGCATGCCTAAACTGCATATCCGATTTGTTTGTCTCTACAACAAAGCACTAAACACGATGGCGTAATAACTGGCTGGAAAGAAAAATATTGACGCTTATGGCGCCAAGAAAACACATCGTTACCTCGTTTACGCCAATTTTTTATTGCCAAAACTGACGAAGGTGTAAAAAAAATAATAACTATTAATTAATTATTTCACTAATTATCCTGGATGTCATTTACGGACGCTACTTTACTTAACAGAAGAGTTGTTGTTGTTTCTTATGGTACTTGCCATGGTCAAGCCCGCTGTTACGAAGACAGCGATGTAAGCCGGTGGAGGGGCGTCTCTTGTTTTTTTAGTATTAGGCCAACTAGGGCCAATAGTACGACTTTGCTACTCACGCATCACTCATACGCTTGCACAACCCCTCTTTACAGGAGGGCACATTCCCACATCTCACAGAACAACGGACGAACAACCATGCCCAAACCGGGACTCGAACCCAGAACGCCCAGATCACGGGGAAGACGCACTACCCCTATGCCAGGATGCCGGCTCTTAACAGAAGTAACAACCCCCCGGGGGGCACCTCAAAACGAGGATGAGATGCTTCCGGCATGGTGGTTGGATCTCGCTATCCTGGAGGGTACAGAAATAGGTGGGTTATTTCAGTCCCATCGATGACGGGACGTACTTCCTTCGGGGAGGGTTGTACCGTGGCTGGTGATTGCCCTTAAGATTCAACCACAGTTCCCGCCAGTGTTGCTGTTGCGGCAGTCCGGTCATTCAGTTTTATGGTTTAAATCCGTGTGATTTCGTGACGGGTCGGAGAGTCAGAAATATGACTTACTTAACAAAAGCGCCAAATTTCCTTACCATTCGAGTAAGCTGAAAGGAAAAGTCTCCTTTGGGTTTCTTTTCTTACTTAGAAATCTTTAGTTTCATGAAGGTTCGAAAAAAAATGTGGTCATATGTTCTATTAATAGAAAAAAAGAATGTGTTCTGATTATATGCGTGTTTGTTAGTATTTCACTGGGTAGACTATTAGATAAAGCTACGAAATTTGATAATGATGTACTCTTGTAAGTAGAATTCTCGGAGCTACGTATGTTTAATGATCTTTCCCATCTTAAAATGTATAAAAATTTATTAGCCTTCTTTTAGCTTGAAGTTTTGTTTTCTTACTGTAGTCCATTGAAACTTCTACTGGGTCTGAAAAATCGTTATCGATACAAAAAAATTAATTAAGATACAACGAAATTTATATTGCTATATTATGCCATGAGATATATTCTGAAATGCACACTAAACATTAATCCTGGATGAGTCTATTTGGTTATCCTGTATTTTTTATGATAATTTTTTGATTCAACAAACATTTTTTGTATTAGCCGAAGTTTTATCACTTTCCATTTAAAATTAAATTTCAAACATCAAGTAAAGTGACAGTAAATTAAAGAGGTGCATGCTAAAATAACCAGAGCAATGTAATACTTCCAAATAATACAAAATTATATGTCAATAAAAATTTGAAGTTTAAGAAAGATTTCCTAAGGAAATCATTAAAAATAAGATACATATGAGATGTTTAATTCCAATTTTTTGCAGTCATAAATTCCGGCAAACAACTGGTCGTCAAAAGCTTCTGGTACAAAATAAATGCTGAAAATAATGCTTCAAACATTAATCAAATAAGTAGTGAAATCTTCTTTGCAATCATTTGAATGTTCCGAATGCATGGTGTAAACAAAAATTACATTTTACAGATTGTCACATTGTGCACAGCGACGTTGTCAAGCGATAAGGATGAAGAGTTTCAGTGTCCAGGTTACCAGAGTTGGGCAACTCCAATGTTGTCAATTCTCTGAGGGAAAAGTTCAGACCTCCTGGCAGTTGCTGAAGTCTAAGGAGAGCATGTCATTATTCTGGGATATGGAGAATAGATGTATTGCGCATCAGTTTAGGAACACCCTGGGGGGAAAAACTTTAAAGCATTTGGGCAACACTTCTTAAATACAGAATCTGCATTTAGGAGATATTGATTTGGCCTCACATTTTGAAAATAATTACGAAGGAAAGTCGGAAAAAAAATTAACCGGCGCAATTTGCAAAACTACTCATCCCGAAAGAGAGTAGAGAAATAATTTCGTATGGCGCATGCCTCTTAACTTTGCAATGCCACTAAAGTTGTTCGTCCTGTGAAAACGAATTATTATGCATTAGGCAGAAATTATAACCAAAAAAGGGCAACAAAAGCTTATTATTAATTAAAGGATGCCTTTTGTCTTTGCTACACTTCTGATTAATTGAATTGAAAGCTTCAGACATAGAATTGTTTTTAAATCTTTTTGTTATTGACCGCGAGATGCCCTTTATTCTTACTACTTTTCTGAAATTCAAAATTGAAACAAAAAACTATTTTTGTGAATTTTATTATGGAAAAGTGGATTTTATTATTGTCTCTTTGTTCTTGTTAAATTTCTGAGGGCTTGAGATAAAAATCTTCATACGTAAAGTCTTTTCAGCTTTTAATATTGCTATGCTAAATAAAGCGAAATGATAAAGTTCAATTATGATTTGATAATGACATATATAACAAATCTCTCTCTCTCTCTCTCTCTCTCTCTCTCTCTATATATATATATATATATATATATATATATATATAATATCTGTATAAAAATGTAATAATATTAAAAATCATAAAGTAAGTTGTTTATACTTAGGAGATCTAAGCATTAGTATAACATATATCATGTTAATAAGTCTTCAAAATTATGTTTTTTTTTTATTATTATTTTAAATCTTTGATGTAACATACAAAAACTCAACATGGGATTCCATTTATTATTTATACACCAAAACTATTATTTCGCATTTATGAAACAAAAATATATATAAAGATATGAATGAAATATGAAATAAAAAAAATTTTAAAATATAATTTGAAATAAATAATTATTTTAATTCGAAATCATTGTACTTTTAATAAAAAAATTACATTTATGGATTAAAATAATGAATTTGAAAAATTATGATGAGTTAAGCTTTTAACTTCGCGATATTGAGTAGATAAATCATAATGCATTTAACGTATTCCAATATTGATTAATAAAATTCTTATTATGATTCATAATTTGATATCATAATGAGTATTATAAATTTATAATTAATATTTTTCTTTAATTTATGACCAGATAATACCATTCATACAGAAACAAATTTGTTAAAATTAACCGATTACTTATAATTAATTTTTGATATCAGTAATATCAGTAATAATATCATCGCAAAATTACAGAAGTGTGCATTAAATTGATGGGAATTTTGTATTTAACAAAATAATAGAAACCAAGATATGATGAAAAAAATCTCTACTACATTTTAAACCATTTATTTTGTTTACATTTGGTACATTTTTCAAGGAGCTGTTAAGATTCCTACAACTGATTCAATGAGCCTCGGGATACCCAAAATTGTCAGCTGATGAAGATTATCTTCAGCCGGCAAGATAACTTCGGTGCAGAGGAGCTTATTCAGTTTAATGACCTTTTCCAGCACAGAATCATAAAAATAGTCGGACTTGATTCCACCACAGAAATCTTCAGTATTTCCTTGCAAGCATCTACCAAACCAGTCGATTTTTCTGAAAAAAAAAAAGCTATAATGAGTGTTGAAAATAGGATCTTGCTTCTTAATAATAAGATATTTTAATCAATAAATGCATCAATGATATTATTTATGCGTTTCACAATTATGTACCTTTTCATCACGATTTCATTACGATTTATTCGTAATATATTTGTAGTGATAAAATATTTTGTGTATGCGATGCAGTTTCGTTTATGCGTCATTTTATACCTTTTTCTAAAATTTGTAAATTCCTTGAATGAATCATTATTTATCCATCTAAAGCAAGAAACATTTTTGTTAGAAAAGCAGATGGAACATCACCCATCTTTTTTTCGTTTCTTTCTATTCTTACATTCTCGTATACGAAGTGAATATTATCTATATCTATACTTATAATAAAGCTCAATGCGTGTCTGTGTGTGTTGGCGCTCTACAGGCCAGGTCATTTAACTTACAGCTACCAAATTTGGCACTTGTATACCTTGGAGGCCGGGAATGTGCACCTGGGGGTTATTTTTTCGAATTTTTAATTAGACTTTTATATATTTAAAAATTAAGCGAAATTTAAGCGTGTTTCTGCTATAACTTCCGAAAATATTACCGCACAAAAAAGATTTTTACATGAAGTTATAGATCAAAAATTTATCTTTTAAATAATACCAATGTTTTAATCTTAAAATTAAATTTCTATTTTTAATGAATTTTTAAATAAATATTTTACCTATATTTTTCAACAATTTTTTTCGTACAAAATAAAAATAAAATTTAAACTGCACGAGCACGTTTCGCATTCATGGGAAAAAATTAGCTTTTTTCCAAGTGTTGCCATCACATTGATTAAAGCTCCAATTAAAAATAAATTAAATCTTTTTGGAAATGAAATCTGCAAAAATATTATTTTCGGCACGTGTCTGTAGGAAATAAAACAAATATGAAATATTATTTTTGCTTAAAAACCAATTCAAGAAAAATTATTTTATGATCTTTTACCCTCTCTGTATTATTAATCCAATAAATCAGTTTTATTTTAAGGCAAGTTTTGTTTAATATGAACAGGATGTCTATTAAAATCAGGGCCACACAGCTAATTTGTAAATCTTTAGTAAGACACAGATATGCTAAAATGGTATAAATGTAAAATGTTTATATTTTATGCAACTTGATTCAATAAATGCTCTAATAAATAACGAATTTTTGATTTTACATAAAGCTTTTGCTGTGGAAATCACGATTAACAAAATGTTTATGAAACACTAATATTTTAAATAAAACGAGTTAAATTGCAATAAACTAAATCAATCACTTAATCTGACTGATTTATGAAAATTTGAATATCACTATTGAATAAAAAAAAGGATAATTTTAGATTTTCCATCTATCGTTTCAAAGAAAATACGTCAATCAACGCGCAGGTTTCTCAAGATTAATTGGCCTAAGATTATGAAAATGTTGAGTTTTTCTAAATTTTTAACATTCGAAATTTCATAAATAAGTCTTAGTTGATCGTGGAAAATAGAAACATTCATTCATTTATTTAAAATTTAGTGTGTCCAGAATATTTTTCAGAATATGATACCTCACTACATTAAATTTAGACTTCATAATTTTTGAAATATATTTATAGGCCATAACAAAATATTATTATTGATTTCATTTCAATCTTTTTGAAAGCAAAACTATAAACTCAATTTTATGCTGAATCTGATATTTTTTTTTGTTGAATTATTGTTTGAGATATTACATAAATTATGAAATATATTTTGTAGTTCACATAAGACTTAAATACCGAGCAATTCTGTTTGCAATACTCATATTCAATAATAATAATAAATAAATAACAATAAAGATGATAAATAAAATAAAACGCTTGGTTTTATTAAAAAATATCTTTATATTAATTGCAATTTCATCATTTCCACTTTAAATTAAAGTTGAAGTTACCGGAAATGACAACAAATTAGCAAAATATATATATAGTAAATTGAGCGAAACGATCTAAACAACAGTATAAGTTTGGTATGACTATTAAAATTTGAAGATTAAAAATGATTTGTTTAAGAATGTATTAAGAGACCAGTTACTTAAAATATTTAATTGAAAATTGTAGCGAGCGGTAATATTGGCGAACCGGCTGGTCGCCAAGGGCGGCTAGTATTGTATAAACGACAAAGACGTTTTAAGATTTTGACAAATCTCCACGTTTTTGATCTTCTCGAGTTCAAAAATCACATTTTCGAAAAATATCTGTCTATTTGTGATAAAAATAGCTGAAAATGCTTTGAACTAGACGAATGATAATTGACATATACACCAAATTTTTAACCTGTTCAGAGGACGTCTATCTGACTGACTGTTTGCATATAAGCTAACTCGATAATTACAAAACAAAGAGATCTAGATGGATGGAATTCGGTATTCACATTTAACTTCTGTATAGAAAACACTTATCAAATTCTCAGCCACATCCAACAAAGGGTTGTACATCTGTAGGTTTTTATTTTCAGAAGCATGTAAACGCTGTAAAAGAGCAATGATATAAAAATATCAAATTTGATACGGATTTTGTGACTACACACGTCACGAATTCGATTTTCGGATACTATTAACCGCATATCAGGTAGTGATCACCTAAAATCTTACCAAGGATCATATGATCGATGGAGCAGAAATGCTAAATTCACACCAAAGGTATAGCATCTATAGAGCGCCAATACCACACAAGACGTTCTCTGCCTTACCCACGTTTCACAATTTTTTGAGGAAGATATGGGACAACACCTTTAATAGAGAGTGTTTGCGAATTTTGGTGAGACATCTCTCACAGGCGTCTTCTGTAATAAAGATCATTTAAGCACTGATGGAGAGGATTAAGCTAATTTGAGAAAAAACTAATTTAAGTGGTGGTGAAGTTATTAAACTTGATTTAAAGACGTCAAATTTTCTATTGGAACTATCAAATTTATTTTGTTTGTCAATGATAAAGCATTATATAAGCTCTAAGCAATACTCATAGACTTGAATCAGCAGAATCATATTAAAATTTTTTGTAATTAATTGCTTATTTTCAGGCACATAAATCATATAAAATAAGAAATGTATAATTAATATGCAAGATGCCAATTAAAAGGGATTTTTTTGAATAATAAATGATTAATTTTAAAATTTAATGGGTTTTTTTCGGCACTATGATGTAACATATTAGAACTGTCTGAATAACTTTTAAATTATTGATTGAAATGAAGTTCCATTAGTATAATTAAATATCTTAACAATCAAAAGCATTCATTAAAATTTCGATAATAAGTCCTTTCATTCATGAAAGGTCATATTTTAATTCATTAAAGGCTATATTTTAATTTATGAAAGGCCATATTTTAATTTATGAAAGTTCATATTTTAATTCATGAAAGTTAATATTTTAATCTATGAAAGGCCATATTTTAATTTATAGAATGTCATATTATAATAAAAATAATTTGGGGAATCGTGTATTATTTTTTCGTTTGAAATCATCATTTTTTTTCATGTAGATGTGTACTGATTATTGATTGAGGTTTCAATCTATTATTGAACCCACATTGATATTCACTTACTTGCAAGCCTCTTTCAATCCTACCAAGATTTCACTTGGAGTTCTTTTATTTTTCATGATCTCCCGGTATGGATCCTGACAGTTTGATTCATTTACAGCATGTCCGAAACAGTGTCTGAATCTTTCATAATCTGAAAAAAAAAATTAAACAATAACAAATTTGATTAGAATTCGTAAATACAGTTTGCTCAAAACATATTTACTTAATCTCAATAAACTGTGCTAAAGTAAAATTATAATTAATAAAACGTTTTTTTATTTTAAAGTTGTATAAAGAATAATTTTCTTGCAATGATTTGCTATTCAATGACTGAAAAAAAACTTTAACAATTCAATTATTTTTTATTGTAATTTAGAAGCACTGTTTCTTGTGTGGGTCTATTTTCCTACAAAAAATTTGGGACAAAATTTGATAGCTATATATCCAATGCCCCATTCGATAAAAAATGTTAGACCACCCCTTATATATATATATATATATATATATATATATAAGCTTCCTCGAGCAGTAGAAAAACCATTAACTCCGATGTGTACTGTGAGACACTCCGAAGACTACGCAGGTCCATCAAGAACAAAAGACCGGGGCTACTAATAGAGAGTGTGGTTCTGCTCCATGATAACTAAACTCGCAGAACTGGCCAAGTTCAAGTGGGAGCAGATATACCATCCGACTTATAGTCCGGGCATGTCACCCTGTGATTTTCATGTGTTTGATCCCCTGAAAAAACACCTGAAACGGAAGCGCTTCAACTCGGGCAGCGAACTCAAGGACGCTCTGAAGGACTGGGTCTCGTCATTGCCACAAGAAATCCGGGAACAAGGGATCCTTCAGTTGGTTAATCAATGGGATCGTTGTGCTCAGGCCTATGGTGTATACTTTGAATAAAGTCTTCATTTATACCCAAAGTTTCGTTTCGTACCTTTTCATTTGAACACCCCTTATATATTTTCATTTCAAACAAAGAAACAATCAGGTTTCTGAAGCCATGACGAGTTTGAGAGAAACGAGTTTGAATGACAACAAACGCAATCATCGATTTTTCAATGGCAAGTGAGTGTGTAACCTTCAAATGCAGTCAGAAAGTGAAGATCTCGAACACGAACATGATGCACATCTTGAGTACATTGAAAACATGGATCTGTTTGGACGTCAGTATTACAAATGAAATACATTAACACTACGTTTCTTTGTACCACAATTGTAAAATTTTTAACAAATTTTTAACTAAATCTATTAGAATAAAATCTGTCTGTATTCCATATACGATAATATGATAATGTATTTGAATTTGAATTATTGTATTTGAGTTATCATGCCATTGTAGCTATAAGCTAAAGTGTTGCATATTTGTTTATTTTTAGTATTCTAGATACATAATGCTAAATTTGAAACCACATCCTTAAGCTGTGTTTAAGTTTGTAAACATAGATATCTCAAAAGGCTAATGTGCAAGATAAAAATAAGTTGGCTTGTGGTTTTGATGCCAAAATTTATACAGGTTTCTATCAAATTTTAGGTCGGAATTGGTAATGGAAAAGATGTTCAAGAGGAATACTTTTTTCTCTATTGAGTAATACTAAACTGACAACAAAGTTCTCTATATTGTGCAAACGTACAAAAAAGTTTAATACAGGTTTTCTTCCTAATGTTCGACATTAGTGATTGTTATATTTTATAGAATAAAACCATAATGAGTTAGATATTTTAAAACATAGATCAAACTAACTTAACACTCTTTAAATACATTATCAATATATATATATATATATCGGTTTTTCAAAAAAGGTAACAATAAATCCTTTACAAGGCACTCATCTCTAAGGAACTATAACGTTTTCCCTTTATCCCTCATATGGTAATTCGCATTCCGGCCAGATGTAACGTCACCCGTTTTCCCACATATCGTTAAGAGCTTCCGGACCACCGTATGGGGATCCTTTTCTCCAATGGATTCATTCTGTTTGGTCATTTTCTGCATCCAGATAAAAGACCAAATATGTATGTTTTGTCATTTTAGAGATATCCGTCATATCTTCAAGGGAGAAGAACGTCAAAAGATCCAGATGTTAAACATTTTTCCATTATGAAGGGACTCCCCATATCTTCGAGAAACGATCAATCACCAGCAACCGTTGTCCTTAAGTGTCAAAGTCATGTGGACTTTAGCCGGTGTTATCATTGAACTGAATATAATTGACATTTGTTCAGGTCAGCTGCAAAGATGAATCATTCACACATACCCAAAATCGATTGGAGACCACTGAAGAAGCATTGCTGAGCAGCTATTGGGTGATACGGAACACAAGTGCAGCAGAGAGAAAATCAGAGGCGGAGATGTGATGAAAATAAAATGTGGTATTTTTGCTTAGAGAGGAAGGAGAGCCGTCGAAGGTGGAGTCGAAGAAACGTGGGTGTTCGAAATTGTTCCTGATTCTTGTGTGAATCTCAGCGTGATTCGGGTTTCTGAGTTAGGATCCACCCGATGATGATCGGTGGATATCTGGAACTGCCCTCTGGAGTAGCCGCTTAAAGTAACAGCCTGTCAGCATTTTTTATTTTTTATCCATTCTCCGATTTGATCGAGGAACTATTTCATGATTAACTTTAACTGTTATGTAAATTTTGCAAATAATATTAACTTAGATGTGAGAAAGTGGTTTTTGTGTACATATATGAAGCTGTAAATAAAAAGAATTGTTTTGTTGCGCTATTCTCTTATTTGATTGGTCAGGATCAAGATATTACAGAAACTACAGGTGATCTAGATTCCTCACATCTACGATTTAATGGTGCGTGAGGCCTTTCCAAATAATTAAATAAACAAAATTTATTCTTCGAAAAATATTCTTAAAAGAATTCTGAATTGTATTCCTCATGCAATTCCTTGATCGCTATATTTTATAGAATGATGCCATCAGGAGTCAGATATATGAAATAAAACATATACCATAATAATTTAATGTTCTTTAAGAAATTTATTAATATATACAATTTGTTATCAGTTTTTCAAAAAATGGCAACAATGAATGCTTTACAATTTACTGCTTTACAATTATCTGTGGATTAATTGGAATCTTCAGGTGACCTAGATTCCTCTTATCTACGATTTAATGACTAATGTAATGGGTTTCCAAAAAAATATTGATGGTGGTGATTTTTTTAAAGAATTTTCAATGTCGCAATTATATTATATATTTCCCCTTTAATTTTGTTCTATATTGGTTTTTATAACTCATAAATTTTGCTTCTTTTTTATATGAAGTTTTTACGTTTCTGTGACTTTTAGGAAGTATTAAAATCCACTATTACGTACTTTCTTTTATACCAATATACAAAGAGAAAGTATTGTAATCACTAAAAAATTACGACCTTGAGATTTCGATGAATCTACTTCTCTGGTTTCCTTGATTTAAAAAAAAAACATTTTTGGAATTATACCTGTTTATATATTATTTACGATAACTCAAAAAGACTTCGATCAAGACGGATGAAATTGAGTTTCAAATCTGAAGATTTTTATCGAATTTTGAATGAAATGAGTATACCTGTTCGTCAGTCCAAATATAAGTTAACACGATAATTAAAAAACTTAAAATGCTAGGTAGATGAAATTTAGAACACAGTTGGAGCATCTAAAGTAAAGATTCGTAAAAAATTTTGAACCAAATCCCTCAAAGAATTTTCCATTTGTCTGTCTGTACATACTCAAGGACTCAATGCCGCAAATGGGATAATGCATAAACGCAACGATTTAGATAAATGAAATTTAGTATATGATCTTTGTGCTAAAATCGTAGCTGTATCACAAATTTTGATTCCATTGGTAAAAAAATGGCTTTAAAATTTATACTCTATTTTCTTCACTAAACTATGAGATACAAAACGGTCCACGGACCATTACTGTTTGTGTAACTAAATGTTAGAAAGGATTCGCACAGAAAAAGGGATTTAGAGATTTTAGAGATTTAATTTAATTAGGTTGCATAGGCTCATTATACAAATAATTTTTATTATTGTTGATTGTTAATCTTGAATTTGTTCTAAGGAAATGTGAAAAAAAAAACCGACCCCCCCCCCTATATTTTCATTAAGAGTGCAAAAACGTCTATACTTGTGAAGTCTAGTTGAGCTTAAATAAACTGACTTATATTGAGTTCTTAATGCATATTTTAAATAAAATAGACAATTAAACTATCTAAAATTGACTACTCGAAAATATCTATATTTATAAGAGAAAAGTTTGCAAACTATCTGGACTTCTACTTACAATCGTCGCTCTTTTTGCAGGCGTAATTCAAGGCATTTATGTATCTAAAGGCTTCTGGTATGAATCCTGTATCGCAGGAAAGAGCTGCAGAGTAAACACATTTGGCTTGTTCCTTCAGAGAATCGCCTTTAAAGGAAAAAAAAAAAGATGAATTAAGAGAATGCATCTAAACACAATGTTTAATCAAATTAAGGAAAAACCTTTGATTATATCCGAATAATATTTTGATAACAGTTCTTTCTAGTAAGAAAAGTGCCATCAGTATGTGAGCTGCTCGTTTGCAGACGAATGTAAACTACTTTGTCATGTCACAAATGAACCTTTCACAATTCAGGATTCGAAGACGCAGCAGCAATGTAGAAAGATATAGGAATCATTAATGGATATCTGAGGGTTTGATACTGAAATTTTATTACTTATTCGTAGGTCTTCTTGATCATATTATACTAGGCGAGCTTTGTTTTTTTAAGAGTTTAGAACTTCGAGGAACTTTTAAAACCGTAATACCATGTTGCAGTACCGTTGAGTTTAATGCTTTTCCTTCGTTAAAAATAGCAGTTGAGTAAAGAACCTTCCACTGGAAATGTTTATTTCAGCCTTCATAGTAGAGTGCACTTTTCTAGGGACCTGTAAACAGTGACACTTCAACACTACATACTATTTGCTTGGAGACAATTTTGAAATAGTGGCGTGAAATCTCATCTGATCCCACAACCTTTACAAAGAAATATGTACCTTCCACTGCATGATCCTTCTACCATTCTGTATAAATTTCATTTTTGCCTGCGTGTCTGACAAATACTCGGACACCCATTACACAGAAGGGTTGTCATAACTAAACTTTTTGTAAATTATATGATGCTCAATTCCACTGGTTATTAACAGTTCAAAAGCATTTTTAAGTGTGGTAATCCGATGAATGAGAGCGTTGAGAAATCGCATGGTGGAAGGTTTGTGACAACGGCCATATCAAGTCCTAGCGTCCTTCATGTCCTATCTCATAGTGGTGGCACTACTAGAATATGGTACAATTCTAAAAGACTTTGTTGAACTTCTAGAAGATTTCAATATGAGATATTGCAGTCCACACTATTGTTAATTTCTAAAACTGTTTCTATGGCATATTAGTCTCGTTATGGGAAGATAAATTCATAGAATGTCTAAATTGAGGATAAATGATTCAATACTCCCTGACATTAGCATCAAATTTAACAGCTTCGGGAAAAAATAAATAAAGACCCTGGAAAATAAGAGAATATGTTTTCCAATTTTAGAAGTAACCGAGATCTGTAGATTCTTCCGGAGAACCTAGGAAACGTAATGTAAAATCTCAATGTAATGAATTTAAAATCTCAAGTTGTTTCTAATTAACTCGACGGGTTAAAGAGATTCACTCATTCTTTTTCTGGAGTTGGGTCCACAGAGGTGCTCTTGAGCTGTTATCACTGAGTGCTGTTGCTGTTATTTTTTTTAGAGATTTGATGTCTATGTGCGCATTTTGTTTTCTTTACGAGTGTAATTTTGTGTACATCTTGACTGTTTTTTTTAAACCGATATTTCGTCTTTTACTGTGGAATAAATTGCTGTTTCCATTATCCATCATTTTGGACATCATAACGCTACATACACTTCAAAATTTGTGCAATAATACTGTTTCTCTTAATATACATTTCTGAAGCATGGTCGTTTTCTACCCGAAAAAAAAATGGATAACAGCTCCTTTCACTGAGAGCCTACATGCATTTTATTGACAATAATTAGTCTTTCGCCAATTGGTTATACGGATTTGGGGTCACAGGAAAGGTATAACATCCTATTAACTGGCTTAACTATAAGCAGTATCAACTAGTTTAGCTGTATACAATGCAGGTATATCAGTTGAGATATTAAAATATTTTCAGACAGCAAATGGTTCTATTTTAATAAATGAAAACTTACTTAAGGGATTTTTACTGTCAAAACGCGAAATCAAAAAATTACTAATAGACCTGAGAGGTCAAATTAGAGATTATAAAAGGAAAAAAAAATTCAAGAGGCAATATTCCTGTAATAATAAGAGACATGTGTCAATTCATGTTAAATTTTCTTTCAATGCAATTCTTATTAAAGATACCGATATTTTACGGTTAATTAACCAATTAAAAAAAACCACTTCAAGATGTATAATAATCTAATAAGCTCAAAAAAAGATCCATAAACAAAAGCAAGGAACCATGCTATAAAGAAAGGTCGCATTGCAATAACGAAAGACCCATTATAGTGTAATATAATCATGTTTAATAAATTAAGTACTACACAATAGAAAAAGAGATATCATTCTAACGATATTTATTTTTATTTGGCTTAATTCTAAAGTAAATATACTCCTAATATTTATTTCATGAGGTGAATTGACTTATCAGGTATTTCAAATTACCAATCATTTTAATATCAATTTATGCTGTCAGTTTTTGATATAATTATTAATTCATTATTATAAATATTATGGAATCTTGAATTATATTTTCTCAAATTCATAGCCAATTAACGTTTTTGATGTAGATTTGAATTTAAATGGAATCAATGGATTAACATAATTACCTTCTGAATATATTAAAACAT
>JAPMOR010114768.1:0-19700 GCA_026543865.1 Argiope aurantia
AGAAGAATTTTACACATTTATGTATATATACTATTTTTAAAATAAATTTCGTAATAAATGAATAACATAAATTGTAACTCCAAAATGACTGAAGAAATGAAAGCATGAACATTCCACGGCAAAATAAAATACCGTGAATCACCGAATTTCGAAGTTGTTGTGAATTCTTTAATAAATAAAATTGAGATCCTCCGGTCAGGAAGTTACGTTGAATTGGTGTCTATATTATCAGGCTGGCATTTGACAGCTCTGATTGGGTATATTATTCTCTTTGTTATTAACCTTTGTTAATAATAATATACACCGCTTTCGAATTTTCTTACATAGTTATTTAAGAAATAAATTTGTAATTTTTTGAGAAAATTTAGTATAACTATAGAGGTTGCCAGGGATATTTTCAAATCTCCCTACTGAAGCTTTTTATGTAATTTTTATTTTTGTTTTTATTTTTTAAATGTATTATGAAATAATGATACATTATACCTCCAGGCCTACGAGGACGATTTAACTTTGATTGTTAATGCTGGACCTAGAAAAAAAACTTGAGATTTCTGTTAATTCAAATCTAAATGCATTGAATAATAAATTAAAATAATCGAACTTTATATTTCAAGAGAGGAAACGGAAATCGTTTTAAAAGGGGCACAGAAAAATAAATAATAAAGGGACTTTCAAGTGACCAAATTAATTAAGATACAAATTAGATTGGAAAAGTATTGAAATGTTTGACTTTCTCCAATATCTGAAAATAATTATAGATAATTAACTTACCTGGACCTTACATATTCTTAATATACATGAAAATAATTATGTGCTGAATAATTATTTTAATTATATAATTGGGTCAAAATGGCACACCAGTATTAACTTATTAAAAGAACAGTACTATGCTGTAATAGAAATGGCACTCAACAAATTTCTAAATTACATACAATTCAAAGGGTTTCATTAGTAAAATTAGCTAAATGTAGCAAGATCAGTCCAACTAAAGCACTTAATATTTTCAGGGGAATTTCTCCTCCTCACATAATTGCGAAAAGTCTCTATTTTAAATTTCAAATTTGGTATAAAAGTTAATTTAAGTTATTTTAGATGTTGATAAATTATATTGTAATCAAAGCTATTGATATCTCTATAGAACATAAAACAATCGACTCTCCAAATAGTATGGAAGATCCTGAGTTTGAAGTGTTCGCCGATGGCTCTGAGAATGACAATGTTATTGATATTATGTGCATTTTTAACAGTAATAAACTAATTGGAGCTCATTATTTTAAATAAACATCTTATAATTTTGTTTTCTGGGTTGAACCGATGTCATTTATTTTGCGACTAGCTAGGCGTAGAAAATATGTATCAAAATTAAATTTTTCACAGATACCTTGTCATCAAAAGAAATTTAAAAGGAAAAGAAGTGTTATTCGACTTTTATTAATGATATTAAGTTAAACATTCTTAAGATATAAGGGTCGGTACGCTTGTCCTGATGAAAGCACATGCTGGTATCTTAAGTAAGGGATTGACCGTTCATTATGCCAAATCTGAAACAACCGAAGGAAAATTGATTGTTATCCCAACCCCTTATACATACTTGAAAACAAAATTTAAAAAGTTTGTTTTAGATGAATGGCAATTGCACAAGAATGGCTGAAACAAAGCTGTAGAAATATGTTCCCAGAATTGATTGTCGTCATTAGCAAATTATATATAATTATTTTTTGTATGTTTTCCTTTTTATTTATATAGATTTTATATTATAAAAAGGGCGTTCTGCTTCTGCGAAGGTTTGGATGACGCCGAACACTTCGCTTTTGATAGTACACTCATCAGTTCTATCACCTTTCCCTCTAGTAAATCCAAACCTCACTGGTTTCTGAGTGCACTCAAGTTTGAGGCTTCGTTTGATGCTAATGGGGAACAATTGTGAAAACTCCAGAGATATTTGTGATCAAATTCAAAGGAGGATAGGGTGATGGTCTTGTGATCTAAGTTGTTTACGGTCTTGTCTTATGTGATGATTTATTTATTTATCTATTCCCGCACAGATTCTATTTGCTGTTATTTTATTTTTGTGCAGAATTATAGTTACTGAAATTTTTTGTACATTGATGCTCATATTTTTGATTTAACTTTGTAGTGATGCCTTTTTATTTACTGTCTGTTCTGTGTTTGGACACTTAAATTAATTTTTCATTTGCTTTCTATCAGCTTTGTATTTTGATTTTGTATTTTTTGTGAATTCATTGTATTTTAAATAATTATAAGATATTGCAGGATAGTGTCGTACTATATACTACATCGTCCACCCTTTTGCGTTGGGATTTTATTTTTATGTTAATGCATTTTATTGTTTTTATGTAAGTTTTAATTTAAATCTCTCAACACCAGAAATGAATTATTTACTATTTAATTTAAATATTTTATTTTAGTGAAATGAGTTATACTGTATATCCGTAACTAACGCCTGTATTTTGACGTGATTTTAAGCCTTTCAATAAATAAATAATGATTCTCTCCTTGGCGATTTGAAAAATCTTGCACCATTTCGGGTAATCGGATCATCGTGGAACAGGCCAAGACCTAGAAAATTTGTTTAAAATAGATTTCGTTTCTCATCCATAATAAGAGAGATAGTCTAATTAATTATAAAAATCATGAGTGCGACCAATTAATTATTAAAAGTAAGTTTGGACCTTTTTTAATCAAATTTTGCATTAATTCATCGGGTGTAGGCAGAAATAAAGCCTTAATTACAAATTAAAGCAGGAAGATAAAATTGTAACTTTATTTGTCAATAATTTTTAATGCATTTTAAAATAATTATTTCATGTATATGAATCCGATTCTTTGAAAGGTAAATATCGATTCGGTTAATCATGGCCATTAACAAACTATTTCTATGATAGAACTCATTTTCCTGATGTAACTGTACAGATGAAATTTTGAAACAAATTTCAACTGTCAAAAAAAAAGGTAGGCATCTGAACTCGTTTCCAACTTCAATGTCTTAACAATATTAGAGGGGTTTTATCCAAGAGAATGGTTTTAATATGCACGAGAACTGTATATACTGATGATCTTTATTTACATTATAATTCTTTTTGTTTCACAGATAATGTCTTTATTTAATGAATAAATATTTACTTGATTTCTAAGAGAAATTCTTCATTGACTTCAAGGACGATACAGAGCATTTGATTTCTAATCTGCTTAATCGACATGCTATATTTAAGCATTTCAAGCAGAAATACATTATAACATAAAAAAAATCTAGTGCTAAAAGCAATTTTGATATTCAGTAAAAGAAATAAAAATGAAGTGAAGCAAGAAATATCGCTGATTTTTCCACTCTTATTATGATTTTAAAAGGCTTTTATTACGTTTTCAAACAATAAGCATAGGAAAGAAAAATGTTTTCGATAGTAATCAATGTAATTATAATAAACACTGCATAAATTTAGCAAACCCAATCATATTTGAATGTCAAATAAGACAGCTTCTTCTTTAATTTATTAAATTAATTTTACTGCACTTAAGATATAGACATGATATGCAGACATCCGCTTATGAGCAGAAAAATCATCGTGACATGGCAATCAATTTTTTTTTCTTTTGTTAGAATTAATAATTTCATAGATATAAATTAGTTAACATGTTACTTTGTAAAATGATTAACTATTTGTTAACGATTATTACTTTGATAAACGATTATAAAATCGTATTCTTTTAAACATTCTGTTTCAAATAAACAGTTTTATTTATAAATCATTAATTAATAACTTGGAATATGGTATTCCAGGGAGTGTCTTAATAATTAAAGTAAGGCGTATACATCTTTTTCTAAATGGTCGCATGTAGTGTTCTGAATAATAATTTTTCTTTTCTTTTTCTGAATAATAATTCTGAATAATAATAATAATGTTCTGAAATATAAATTTTTCTTATTTAATCAATTATCAGAAAATCAAAATATTTTACAGTCTTTTATTCATGAATGTAAAATCTTCTCCTTTATTGGAAATTTTAGCAATACAATATATTTTTTTGTGAGAAATAGAACTTTTACGTGAACATGATAATTTCTTATAAATAACTTTACTCCTTTGATAATCATAATCAAAATTATTAGTTAAAAATACTTTTTTGACAATGGAACAAGAAATGGTTATTAATATACATAGCTAAACTTTGTCATGTCACACATAATTGAAGCTTTTGAAATTTTAGGAATGTTGTACAGTTTATTAGCGTTTAGATTAGGATGACTTTACTTCGTTGATAACACTATGTTTTATGGAACTTATTAGAGTTATCTACAGATATTCATTATGTCACGGAATTAAAAGAGATAACAGAATGTTACTTTTAGAAAAGTATAACAGATTATGATGATGCTGTAGTAAACAAATGATAGAGACAAAAGGTAATATTATATTCTCTTCAGCCTGAAAGATTTTTTCCCTACTGGATTTTATTATGCCGCCAGCATAGAATGAATGGTAGTAGTGTGCTTAGCACTTTTGCTCCTGAAATTTGAATGAAACATTATGACTCAGAACGTCCATCATTTCCACAGCAAATTGAAAGAATATATCTCAGTTCCACTACTAATGTTTGCATTCTGTCGTAATCATGATGTAAAATCAATGTGAAATTCTTATAAATGAGCCAGACCTTTCCATCTACACAATGACATTGCAGTTGGGTGCATTCGTCCTTTCATGTACATTATTGCAATGCCAGTATCAGTTCATGCTCTAAAATAATACTTTATTTATTGATTCATTTTCTGTTTTCCTTTTTCCTGCAATAATTTAAAATATAACTATATATCTTTTATAAAGTTCTTCCATTTTCTTTTCTTAAAAAAGTAAAATTTTTTTTATTACTTGATCTCAATATATCTTACCCGCTTTAATGTTTACACAAATTTATTGCAGATTATACTGGCGGGCAAGATATAAAAGATGATAACATACAATCATCTAAAACAAGTCTTTAACCCATATCATATGTTTTGCGCAACATAATCTTTAACTCAATAAACATCAAAACAATTCTACAAAATGAAAGTGAGACATACGAACTGAAATCTTGAACACACAACGCCCTCTACTACACTATACATATACCTCTTTATGAGAAATCGCATTTTGCCATTATCTGCTTCCTCGTCAATCTCATTTTACCATTACATGCTTCCTCATCAATTTGAATGATCTAATCGTAATACCCCTGCATAGTTTACATTCTGAATTTTTTGAATTGATTAATATTAATAAATGCATTTCACATTACATTTACACCTTATTTAAAAATAGTTTTCCATTTATAAGTTAATTAGAAGGTTGATTCTAAACAATACCAATTTGAACCTGCTGGAATTTATAGGAGGTTTCTTAACATAGTCTTGTGTACTTGTAATAATTCAGCACGATATTCCTAGAACATTTCATATATGACTCAGAGTAGTATAGCTATCATGTTCGTAGATTACCGGCTTTCCTACATCTGATAACCTGATTCTCTTCTAATGGAATACTGTTAGTAAAAATGAATTATAATGTCTTGGAAAATTACCCAATATTTTATTAGAGAAACTCATTCCAATGAGATGATAATTTATTATTTCTTCTAACCACAGCGAACTTCTCCAAATGATTGAATAAACCATTAATCTACCACCTGAAAAAATAAACATCCTTCTTATTTAATGATTGAAATTTCGATATGCTTCAGACAACATAAATTAATTTTCCTATCAATTTTCACCTAAGCAAAGACAAATTGCATCTACTTATAAGCAGTTTTAATTACAATCGTATTTAGAAGCAAGTTCTGTTTGAAATTCCCAAGCAAACGCTTGTACTATAAATCAAAGATATATTTTATTATAGGAATTATTTTCTGCCATAAAAAAATTATTCATAGTAAAAATAACTGATCCTTTCAGACAAAGAATTAGTTAGCGTGTCTGTTAGTTTCATGAAATTGGTTAGTTGTACATTTAGATAAATAATTTGGAATGCGAACAATATAATATCTTCTATATTCACACATTTTTATCAAGGTATCACTATTTTTATTTATAAAAAAAAAACAGTATTCCAATTTCCAGCTGGAATCAAATGTTTCAAAATAGAAGCATTTTAGTAATCTTAACAGAAGCATCGTTTATTCTTGATTTTCCATTTTTATTTATTTAATATTAATCATGCATTTGAAAATATTTGCCCTAAAATTTACTAGTACAGCCTTTTCTAATGGTTATATAATAAGCTAAGCAAAATGTTTTTGAGGGAATAAATGTTTCATAAATAATAAATAATTAAATTAAATTATGAAAGAAAATTAAAACGCAAGTAAAATGGCAATGAAAGTGAGATAATGCAAACATTTAGAGAAATATTAGAATTTTAAATTCTTCTGTTGTTAAAAGTGTTATATAATATTCTAGCAACCATATTTTCTTAAATATTGCATTTATAGTGAAATGTCCCAAAAAATTCGAAAACACATAGAATGCATGAAAATTTCCATACCGCACGGTTTCGTTTATCAAATACTCGAAGAGACTATGTTGAAAACCCCATATTCCTTAAATTTCGAGATACACAGAATAAGTATTTGTGAAAGAAGAATTATCAATTTATTAATTTTGAAAAATGCTTTTATTCCCAAGATTCGAGAACAAGCATTTTATCGCCTTCTTTCATTTTCAAAAGATTATTTTTTATCCAAAAAAATTTCAGTTAAAACTTTATGTAACATTTACACAATACAAATCATTTTGGATATTATTTAAAAAATATTTTTAAATATGCAACACTGATGTTGATAAATTACGAAACTAACAAAAAACGGTAATTCTACATATACATACATAAATTATACGTGACACAGATATGTGATAGCTTTACTAGATATAGGAACCAGGTTAACCAACTGGCTGAAGAATACGAAAATATTTTGAATCACTTGAAACGTCTGCTAAGTCACATAAGAGGATAATAGGCAAAATAAAATAATTTTAAAACCACTGTGAGTGGTTTCTTCAAATATTTCTTCCATGCTCCTCAATAATGGTGTTAACCTCCCTACCTCCGCATAAAGTTCTAGATATCGGGTAATTGCGGGAATGCCTTCATTTCAGGAATAACAATATATGCGAAATATTGATATTTGGTATGAATACAGCATTTTTTAATAAATCTATCATGCGATCTTTACTTATTAATCATCACCGTGCAGTTAATATACGAGTAAGTAAAAATAAAATTTGTATTTTGAACTTCTTTCTAACAACATTTCTTTCCGACATGTGCTCATTTAGACACTCGGTCACTATTCCGAGTGAAGACCGACACTCACAAGGATAAATTCAGTTGAATTAAAATATCATATGATTATAGAACTCAAAAAGTTTAAATAAAATGACAAATAGAAAGAACTTTTGCGACTTCAACTGGGGTGATTTCAAATATCGGCATTATGTTTCTTTGCTGAAAGATATAGGAATACGAAAATAAATGTCTTCTTCTGAAAGTCGCATAAAAATACTTCAAAGGGAGCGAAATCATTATCAAATGACTTCAGGGAGGAACACGAAACAAAGCCTTTTAATTGGAGAAAACTTGGACTCCTACGGTGAGTTTTAGCTTTCCGTATTCATTAAGGGAAACAACAGATAGAATTTTTCATTTTTAAATACTCAAGATGCAAATAAATGCTAGGGTGTAATTTCAACACTTAAACTAGTACAATCTCATTCGGTTAACTGGCATATTCGATACAATTATTTGCATGGGTGCAGTTTGCTTATAAATCTAGGTGCAAACGAATCACTCAATCCTTTCAGAAGTTTATATTGAGCGGTTACACAAAATTCAATGTGTAATCTTATATGCGTTAGAATAATTCCCATCTTCTCTTATCTCTACGGAAATTACAAAATAATAATAATGCGCATCTGATACAATTTCACCGTTTAATTCTATTCTTGTATTTCGATTTTTAATTACGAATTCTTAATTTGTCTTATTCCTAATTACAAAACTACACTCTGTAATGGGTAAGCATTAGGTATCTCTCCATCAGGTGAATTCGCAAATATTTCAATTTTTCGCTGTTTCAATTTGAAAATAACGTTTAATTAAATTTGTGCCTTTATAATATTGTCACGTAGATACTTTACTATAGAACTCAATGACACACACAAGAGGTAGAGCTAAACCAGTTTATTGACTGCACTCGGAACTGAGAATACAGTAACTGACAAATCTTCTACCTTTATACAAGCAGAGAATATATTCGTTTTAATTGATGAGAAAGTAATGGATTAACATCAATTGAGATGGCAATATTTGGCAGTCGTCTTTGAAATTAATTATTTGAATTCTTTTGCAAAAATATCCGTGTTTTGTCTATAAGAAGTCTATATGAAATGCTTAATTCAACACAAAATATTAAATGCAATCGAATCTTGAATCCTTCATATTGCAAGTTTAACCTTGAAGTTCTATTAAATTGTCAGATTCCCATCTTCAGTGGAGTAAAATCGGAAGGTACACAAAATATACTATCATCAAACTCCCCAAAGAATAGATTACAATGTCCTTCTATATTTCAAGTATCTTTTGTCTGATTTTTGTCTTGACATATACTATATAACCAAAAATAAAATGTCTTATGTTGTGATGACATATCTAGAAAAATTCCAAATTAAGTTCCGTCTCTCAACTTCCTGTACACAGAATTTCTATATAAATATTCCTATCCATAAATAGCATTTTTAAACAGTATATTTACTTTAAGACTTTAAGACCATTACATTGCGTACCTGTAGCTTTTAGTGAAGATGAAAGTTATGAACAAAACATAGCCAGTTTTCAAATCTCAATACATATTTATTGGAGACAGATTCTCCAACACAGAAAAAAAAGGGGGGGGGGGGTGAATGTAAAGAAATATTTTTTTTTTTCTTTCGCTTCACTAACTTTTCTCCACTTCAACCAATGATATATTTTCTTTCACTTCTTTTTCTTGATTTTTCTTTCACCTTTTCATCGATAAATTATTCCATTGTGTTCTGTTTTCTGTTATCGCCTTGTCACTTATTCGGATGGTGTTAAAGCATCACGTTTGTTAAGGTTCATTCTTGCTTAAGAATTTTTTCCCGCTTTCACTTTTTTTCCCTGCTTCCTAGGTTTTTTTTTTTTTTTTTTTTTTTTTTAATACCTTTTCGGTTTTAAAGATTTATGTGAGGAAAAACTTAAGTGGTTGCTACTTTAAATTTCTTTAAAATTCCTATGAGAGGAGAATCAAGAAGAATTCTGAAATTTTGGGGGAAAATTAATTAATTGCTGCTAAAAAATTGTGAAAAAGCATTACTACTTTAGATTACTTTCATATCAAAAGAAGAATAAGTTAAATGCATAAGTTAAGAAGATAAGTATGTTTGATATGATATACGTCAATGATTTAAAATGACGAAAAGGAATTTAATGTTAATAAAAATAATAGGGCGGAAAAATGGGTTTAATAATTCAAATAAACTTTGTCTTACAACTCATACACGACTTTGATATTTACTTTGAACTATTCAAGATTTAATTATTAGTTGCTATAGAAAAAAAGTATTTTATCTCCATAATGAACCACTTGAAAATGGGAATTGGAATCAATTCTACCTTTTTCAATTTCTGGAGATCTCTACAATGAGTTTTAGTAAGCAAATAGCTGTTTATAAATATATTCCCGAATATACAATCACATAGGATTTTTTTCGTAAGATCTGTAGCATTTCTTTTAAGAAGAGCAATTCTTATACAATTTTCTTTTTGATATTTTATCATACTAATTAATTTATTCTACAATACCGAAGAAAAACAATTCCATTTAAATTTTTCCACAAATATTTGTTAATTTTTATCGTATTCCATAAAAGCAGAAGACCTCATTAGTTATTGCATTATACTTCAACTAAAGTTTTCAAATATTTATTTAATTCGATAAAGGTTCCGAGGATAGAACGTTTCATACATCAGGTTTTACTCATCTGACAACTCTACAAGCACCTGAAGCTATTTTTCGTCCTGTGCGGAAACAACTTTAACAACATTTAATGGGTAACTGAGAAGGCATTTCTTCTTGTATAAGGAAATAACGCAGTTTCCAGTTAATAACATTAATTTCCAGACATCTGCTTTATGTTACAGAATTTTGATTATTTGGCAAGACAAATCGTTTATTCATTATAAATTTTCTTATTCTGAACTCAACTTTATATTAATTTGATGGCTTTAAATTGATGGTTCTAATTTCACTTCGAAGCAGATATAAACAATTTTCTGAGACAAGACTATAAAAAATAATCGATAAGACACCCTCAAGTGGTCATAGCAACCTTCGGGTAGCACAAGAAATAAGCTTTATTTACGTTTTATTTAAATTTTTTAATGAAGATTCTGTTACCTTCAAAGAAGGCTTACAGGTAAAACAAATATGCTTCAAGGAAAACAGACAAATCCTTTAGTCCCAATGAAGTATTCAACTAGTAATAAACTCCTGTAGTGTGAATCGTTTTACTAATTTTTAATAATGTGTCTAGGAGCTGAAATAGAGAATAGAATTATTATTTTCATTTCCAAATTTACCTTTATCAGTTATACAATCCCAGATTTAAAAACAAGATCATTGGTCTTTTGTGAGAGTTAAATATTATAAAAATGTGTTAATATCTACATTTTCAGAAAATTAAATTGAATTTTAGAAAAACCTTGCTTGTATTTATTTGATACTTTTCATATGAGAAGCATTTATCATTTAAATATCAACTCGTCAATAAATAGCATACCTCAAAAACTCTCTACATGATGCCGGGTAATTGTTTTTTCCTTTTTTCTCTAAACAATCTTCAGGCATTGTGTTCTTTCGAAACTTACTCTTTCCATTTCCAAAACATTATCCAAGAATAAAGTTAAATTTGAAAATTATGTTTAAAATATGGTAATAGAAGTGAAAAATTGGGCTTTTCCAAAACTAATATTTTTGCTTTAAAGATACTTCCACTTAAAATGATGCCTTTACAGAAGTTTTTGGAAGCCAAGTAATCATAAACAATTCGACTAAAAGTGTTTCTGAGTTAACTTAATTACGTTTACAGCAATTTTTCTAAAAAAGAATTTTAAGAACCAAACTTCGGGAAAAACAAAGTTGTAAAACTGTACAAAAAATATTATTTCAAAAACATTTAAACGTGAACAAAACATTTATGCAAAGAATTTAAGCACAGAATATACTATATGTTATTATCCTTTTGAAGAGTATGATAAAAAACGAAAACCTTTCAAGAACTATGAAAGTTTTTCGAACAAAAGATTATATATTTTAATTGTTATCCAGCCTTATAATTTCAAACAAAACAAGTTATGATTTATAAATATTTTACAGAAAAAAAACGAATTATTAAAAACATATAAGTGCTTTATTTTGTAACAATTATTGATATTCCTTCATAAATAAATAGCAATAGATGAAACCAACATATTTAATAATAGATTAAAAATAGATACTTTAGAAATTTGTCACCGACGTAGTGCATGTCAAAGGAAGAAATTAATTAATTAAATTTAAAAAAGTAATTAATTTTTTTTCTAACATTATTGATAATTATTAAAACGAGACATAAATAAAAATGTTTGAGTTTAAAACTGTGCATAAGCAGATATATCATTTTTTTTATCATAGAAATTGAATTTGGGTAATTCTTTTAATTTTTTATTTAGCACTGAAATCGAAACAAACTTAAAAATTATTATTATCTAATTTCAGTAGTGAAAACGTTTGCTAAATGTTTCAAAAAATGTTAATAATTTAAGGAAAACTTCCAAGCACACAAGATTATTTTGTGCAGGTTATCTATACATATACAAGGATTTCTTTGTTATGTATGTCATATTTTATCAGCGCTATGCATATTCAGAATATTTGAAGTCTCCACACCAATTGTTGTTGTTGGTTTATTGGCCATACAATATCAATCATATGACATAAATTATCTTTAATGTGTAATTCAAATAATCAAGGAGAAAAGGCACAAATCGAGAAAATAATGTAAAAATAAAATTAAAAAAACAATAGTAATTTAAAAAAATTGAATCTTGAAAAAATTATTCTAAAACAGAAATAAAAGGGGAGATAAATGATTCATTGATTTTGAAAAAACTATAACATAAATAGAAAATGAATTTAAAATGTATTAGATAAAAGTAAGGGGGGGAAAACGAATAGTCTTTGAAAATTTAAAATATTTGATTGATATGACTCACACACGATAACGGATAAATGTAAGAAGTATGGAAATGAAACAGAAAAATAGTGAGAGTTAAATAAAAATATATGTTTGATGATAAAATCAGCATGGCATATTAGATTGATATTGATTTTTTTTTATTTTAATAAATTATTTTTCTCAACAAATATTTACGAAAGTTATTCTCGATTATAATTCATATCATGTAAGGTGAAATTTTATTTTTTATATTCACGATTGTTTTTTATCGCAGTAAATGACATATTGCGTTTCATTGTTTCATCTTATTATTTAGCGTTTTTTAAATGATTTTGCGACACATCTTTTATTTTGAACATCTTATGCTGCAACGTATATTTTTGCAATGTTAATTTTTATATTTATGTTTTATCTTATATTAATCAATTTTAAAAACTACAGTTATTGCTGTACTGATTTCTTTTTTTTTCCTCTCTGCATCCCCACGATAAGAGAAAATTGAATTTTACATCAAAGTTCTAATAAAGGATGATCCCCTTAGAACATCCTCTGCTGCGAAAACAATTCAAGCTATACATCCACAAGTTTAGTTAGATTAACGTCCCGTTTCAAAGCTACACTAGGGCCATTTGGGAACGGATTTCGAAATTTTGAGCATCTGTCAGATGACGAGGATGACATCTGAGCTGGTATCCCCTCTCCAAGCTTCCAGACCACACCAGAGGAAGGGGGGGGGACGTTTGGCCCTGACGGATTTAACATTCACCAGATCAGTTAACATTACGGTTCTTCGGCGGAATCGGGTATCGAACTTGAAACCCTTCTGTTCCGATGCCCAGACCTTACCAACAGGCCATCATGACCCTGCACCCGCAGAGCAAGAACGATTGGAAGAATCTTAATAGATTGCAAAGAAAGGGGAAACATCTAGAAACTACTCATAATTTAGAAGTCAAATTAAAAACAAATGCTGAAAAGTAGCTAATAGAAGACAAAAGAGTGAAAAACTGCAGATAAAAATATATAAAATTATGTGATACAGATTTAAGTTGAATGTTCAAAAGAAAACTGTTTGAAGGCAGCGAGAAAACGCAGAAATACGGAAAACAAACTTGAATGGAATAGATAAAGGAAAAATGATCGTAGAAAACGAGAAACAAGTTTGTAACCAAAATAAGAAATATTAGATAGATAAATAAATAGAAATTATTTTTTGACAGAGTTAGATGTAGATTTGTAGATTAATTAGATTAAATTATAAAATAGATTATTTAGATCTTGACATTTTAAAATTGTTTTAACGTATTTTAGCAGATGCATGGCTGAAAAAAAGAAATTTTTGAAATTTTAACTTTGATTTATTTCATCAAGGATCGTAATTTGTACAGAGATAAAGCGATAAGTGATGTGATAGTGTATGAAATTCTAATAGGAATTTCTTTGACACGTAAAGAAGTAATATTAGTTGTGTTTGAAAGGCATCTGCAAGTGTTAGGGATTTTAATGCTTTTCTTTGGAGTGTGAAATAATGTGTAAGTTATCAGTTTTCTAAAGGGTGTGTTAAAAATAATTAAATTGAAAGTAAGAATTAGAATAGGAACTAAGAGACATTTTTAGTTGTTCTCTTATTTTCTGCTCCAATTAAGCGATGAGAAATCAGTCCACAACAAAAAAGAAGGGCAAAAGAGCGAACGAGAGCGAAATATTTTTCCCAGTGATTTTATATTATGAGATGGATTCTTTAACACGTGTAGACTTTGAAAAGGGAAATAGATACAACTTTAAAAATAATTTGCTAAGACAGATTTTTTATCCCTTCATTTGGAGCTTGGGAATTTGTAGATTAAAGCCTTTTCACAGTGCTCGTGAAGCATTAATTAAATAAAAAAAGTGGAAATTGGATCAGGAAATAAGAGAATATTTTAGAATTAATAGGGGTTGAATAAGTTAATAATTAAGAAATGAACTAAGATTTTAATTTTCTGAATATATTATATATATGTATATATATATATATATATGTATATGTATATATTTGTATAAAGTTTAACTTTTTCCATGTTTCTTCACACTAATCAATGATTGCGAATTTATCTAAAGAGCTTAAATCCGCATCTCCCTAAAAGGTTAATAGAATTAAAAATTGGTAGGAAAAAATATATAGATTTTAGCAATCAGGATACTTTTAGTTTCATTGTCAGTGATTCTAATTATATTTAAAAAGTAGTAAAATAACACATTTATTTTATGCATTTTCACCATTATAGTTTCATAAAAACTACATAAAATATTGCATTTATTGAAAGAATACAAAAGATTTAGCAAATCTGAAAGCAGCCTTCATAACTTGTTCCCCGTTGAAAGGTAAATTAAACATTCTATTCTTGTAAATGTTACTTCCAACTGATGGATAGATGGCTTGTTTGCGTGCAGTTAGCCACCTGAATATTAGTTCGTTATGAATTCCAAATGAAGTTTACGCATTTCTATTATCATGCCTCCAAACCTTTCCAAATGAATCGATTAAATATTAGTGATAATTCTCTGTCTCCATAGAAAAGTACTAATTCCATGCAAATTGGACTCTTTGTATCAGATTTGATTATAACTATGCATTTCCCGAAAAGCATTTATATGATTATCGGTAGTTGTACAAATTTCAAATTATCGATTTTCCAAATTGTATTTTTCCTTTGCAGCACATCAACAAAATGCGTTAACAAAAAAAAAATAGGTTTAAATGTTTACAAAAAAGTAGTTTAGCAAAACATTACATGCAAAGAATAAATGAAACATTTTTAGCTTTTTTGGTGAAAGAAGAAGGGAAAAAAAAGATATACCACAAAGTTTATTTTTTGGAATTGAAAGACTGAAGTTTCGAATATTAATTATTTAAAAGTACCTATCAGAGCTTTAAAAAACTTTTTTCTATTCCATCTATACATGACAAATAAATGATTTATAGAACTAAAACTATTTTTAAATACTCTATTAAGCTGTATTTACATGTATTTTAATTATTTTTGATATATTTATTTATTTCATACTATAAAATTTGCTCTGTAATTTCTCATTATCTCAAAAGGTAAAAAGATTTGATATATACAGAGCGAATAAATTTGAAATATTATTGATCATATCGATTTTGTAAGTAGCAGCAGAATAAGTAAACTTTTATAACATGATGATATATTATAATATTTAAAAACATTCCTGCTTTGTCTGGAAATTCGAATTCAACATATTTTGTCGTAGTTTTATAATTTTTTAGTTTATATATTTAGTAGTTCATAAATTTATTTATAGTTAGTTTATAAATTTTGTTTTATTATTTGGAAGTTTAAGGTACTTTGTTGCTCTAGATAACGCATATTATGATAATTTTTTAATCAGATGGTCAATTCATGTCCTTATGTCAACATATTTTTCAAATGCTAATGAATTTTGTTTTCATTTTATTAAATTTGTATATAAGCATTTGTTTCTGCTAATCTATCATAATCCTACAATGCCCAGCCGTTAAGATATTACTCAATATCCTCAAGCAGATGTTCAGTTTTATAAATGTTCGAATGCCTTAATGAAAACGTAAATAAATCTATTCAATTATAAATGATAAATTATTAATTTTAACCATACGTTTATGATTTATAGAATTTTCAGTTTTATAAACTTATTTATTTGACAAGTAGAAAATATTGTTTGTTTAAATAGTCTATTTGTGACCCCCCTCTTAATTTAGCAGCACCACGCAAATATCTAATCTGTCTATATAGAGATCAGTCCTTGATCCACATCAGTCAATAAAATGTGCAATCACTGTTGTCTTTTACTTTTACGTAATCATAATATTTAGGTTTTTTTTTCAACATGTATCAATCAAATACATAATATATTCACTGTAATAAAAGGTAGGGATGCAATATAATTTTTCATTTTAAAAATATAAATTTACATTTATTTTTAATAAATAATTATCAAACAAAGTATTTTTTTATAAAATATCCCATCATTTTTAATGTCTAATGATGCAGCATTGCTTATTGAATCTACAAAGTAGATTCTCGAATTTGATTTATATGATGTTGACAAAATCCCATATATCTCAAATAAATGAGGTGATATAATACTTTTCAGCGAAATATGGCATAATGTACTTCTTCGTGAATTAATATTTGTATAAGGAGTACAAGAAATTTCAAAGCAATATTTAAAACCGAGAATTCTGGTAGATAAATTGTAAATGTTCTCTTAAGATTTCATGTATGTCAGACAATATATGTACTATCTTCCTTCTCTTCTACGGTTCCATATTCTTATCCTCTTCTATTATTAACAAATGTTCCCATTAAATAAGAGTAAATACAATATAAGAGGATTTAAATTATTATAGAATGATAAGAGGACAAAGATATTAGTTGCACAATGAGGATGAATTGTTAAAATATTCCTGGTGTATTCATCATCACCAACAAATACACAGAAAATTCTTTATTCTCTATATAAAAAGAAATATAAGACACTTAAATTTCCGAAATCCTTATAGATTGGCTTGAGTAAAGATTGGTATCCTACTGAATCAAACAAAATTCTTCCAAACATTTAATGTTTACAAAATATAAGTTTACGAAAAGAAAATGATTACAAAACATGAAAAATATTGAAAATATTTTATGAAATAACTATCGAAAATATTCCTATAAAAATTTTGATTTTAATAGAAATGTGCTTTTCATTAAATTTACAACTCAAAAAATAAAATAGAAAGATTTGCTATCAGCGTTAATTAATTAAAAGCATATATTTCTGTTTATTAATTTCGGTTCTTATTATCATAATTCTGTTAGTTAAAAAAAGTTACATAACTATTTTTTTGGCCTAAATTCAAGAAACCCTAATCCTAATTATTATTAGTTAGTATAAATAAAGCAGTGATATAAAGTGAATCGAACAGAATGACTAATTAAAGTCACAGGATACTGAAACAAGAATGAAAAATATTGAGTAAAATGAAACTAACTTGTACACTACAGGATTTTATTATTAATGAAATAAAATGTTAAGCAATGCATATGTTGTTTTCAGTTTGTATGCTAAGATCCCCCTCCCTATTTTTATTAATTTATTATTTACCTATGAAATTAATTTAATTAAAATCTTTCCTGCGGAATTTACTCAAAACATAATAAAAGATGTAAAAAAGTCCTTTGTTGTTCAAGGGCAAATGGTCTAGCCTGTAGAGAACAAACACGCACGAATTTAAGCACAAATTCACATTCTCCTTTATTATAAGTAAAGATAAAAATATATATTATTCACGAGCTTCAGAACTGCATTAATATTTATATATATACTTTTATTTTATTAATCACTGTTCTATATCTACCTTAAGTAAAAATACAGTCCAGAATAAGAATTTTTAGAAATCAACTTCTTTTATTAATTATTTTTAAAAATATTAGAAAGTAATATCACAAATTTTTAAAGGAAAGAGTCCCTATAAAATAACAATAACAAGAATAAAATCGAATGATAAGGAATATTACCTTTATAAAATTTAAATAAATAATGCAATTTTATCAAAACCCGTTTTCGAATGCATATAATGTTATTAACTATTAGTGGGATAATATTTATAATTCA
This sequence comes from Argiope aurantia, assembly GCA_026543865.1. Classification (NCBI taxonomy): domain Eukaryota; kingdom Metazoa; phylum Arthropoda; class Arachnida; order Araneae; family Araneidae; genus Argiope; species Argiope aurantia. The sequence continues at coordinate 17,936 of JAPMOR010114768.1, forward strand.
ATAAAGAGACAATAAAATAAGTAAGGGGAAGATTATTTTTCATTAGCATTTCAAAGCAAATCATCGATAAAAACTAACGAATATTAGATATTTCGACGCAGTTGATTTATACTATTCTGGACAAAATAAAAAAGAAATGATAACAATTTAAATTCTAATCTCTCCTCAGGTTTTAATGTTCAATATTTTGATAAAGAAAACTCGCAATTTATTAAAATAACAGTTTCGTTTATTTTGAATTTTAAGGTACTTTCTAATTTCTTAAAACAAGTACTCTGAATAATTCAAATTTTAGTAGTATTTTCTAGTTTCTTAAAACAAATACTCTGAATACTTCAAATCGTGTTTCTTTAATAGCTACGAACTTTTCAAGGTATACAGTCACTATCAGTACTCCACAATAAGAAATAATCAAAAATGTATGCATTATGAAATTTCAATTAAGATTAAAAACTATTTCAGAAAACAAACTAGAAAAACATTAAACTTATTTCTGAATCAAACTAAAAAAGATACAATTGTATTTAGAGAGCGCTAATGCTATACTAAAACACAGATTAACTTAACCAAATTACTAAAAATAAGAAGTTAATACTAGCAAAAAGAATAAATAGAATCAAAAAGGAAGGAATTAAGAATACGGCCTGAAGACTTTCTCAAGGGTCACCCTCAGGCAGGAATTCCAACAAATAATTTTTTTTTCTGTGAGGGATCTGACTTTTGTTCAACAAAATTGACCCCTCGTGACCCAAAAATCCCCTGAAATTGAGACCTTAGAGATCAATCATTTTTACAGATATAAAAGAATAAATTACAATCTCCAATTTAAGCGAAAATTATAACATAACATAAACTATAAAAGGGCATTCAGAACCAATTATTAAAACAAAAACAACTAGCCTTTCGGTTACATGTCAATTAACTCAAAAGATGGGCCGAGGCCTTGCAATTATTTATTACTTTAAATGACGAAACGTTTTTATGTAGGGGCAGTAAAGGACGCGGGAAACGTGATGTGAGCCTTTTTTTCTTTTTTTTTTTTCGTGGATTTGCTACTGGTATTTTTTATTTGCTACTGGTATGTTCTTTCTTTTTTGTTTCAATAATTGATTGTGAATGTTCTTTTATAGTTTATATAGTTTATATTATGTTATTGCAATTTTCGGTTAAATTGGAGGTTGTATTTTATGTAATTTATTGTTTTACTTTCTGGGAAAGACTTTTTTTGTATCACTTTAGAATTTCACAAACATATAATAAATTAAATAGTTGATGTTACATATGTATTTCTTTGCAGTTTTCATTGAAATTATTTTTCAGTGGAAATTAACTTACACATTATTTACTACTTATTATTTTAAAAAAACCATTAAAAATTTTTCAACTTTATAAACAACAGTTCTAATATGAACAATGATTGAGAAAACAGTTTTCCTGGCAATTTATTTTGTAAAATCATTCTTTTTAGATATTTTTTTGTGTAGGTACAGCTATTGATATTATACCTGATTTTTATAAATTGCTTAAATATACATGATTTTTTTCAATTTTTTTTATGCATTTTAATGTTCCTTCTTCTGCAAAAATTTATCATTTATTCAGTTACAAAAAAATAGAGTTTTATTCGAACGTAAAGTATGCTAAAATGAAAAACAATTATTAATTTTTTATTTAATCATCTGCCAACTCAGCCCAATCGGAACCCAACCCAATCATCTGCCAACTCAGCCCAACCCAATCGGAATATATATATATATATATATAT
>JAPMOR010114768.1:26108-46052 GCA_026543865.1 Argiope aurantia
CACTTAACCACGAATATTTATTTTTCAAACAAGTCATATGTCGGCTTCCAGTCAAAGATCCATCTCAGCTTATAGGATACTAATTCGGAGATATATAAAATTCCAAATAATATCTCGCAAATTGTTTTTAAAGTCAAATACGTATTTTTACTTATTAAAACGTTTTTAAGATAATTTTCTAAAATGTGAAAAAGAAAGCTGCTGAAATAAATGTACATTGAAATTGAAAATAGCGATGATGCATCTGATTTTTACTCTTTGAATACTGGCTTTGATTATAAAATGATTTCTATTGTTCTGAAATTATTTATATTACTGTTTCTAATAGGGATGGAGTAATACAAAACGACGAGTGGCACAACAAGAAATTCTAGTGATAATGAAACAGAAAACGGAAATAGTAGAAATCTATTAATACAAATAGTAGAACATTCATACATAAACTAGTACGACAGCAAACTGATAATTAATCAGAATTTCTGAATGGCAAAGAAAAAATTGTGATATTTCACTTTTTAATTGATCAAGCATAAAGAGAGTATGATTCGATATACTAATGCATTCAATTTCCAGAAAATCTGCCAAGCCTTAAACCTCCAGAAACTATTTTAACAAAGAGGTAGAAATATATTACGGAAAATTTGTAACAACTAAATTTAGTTAACGCTTTTTCTAAGTATTCGCATTAATCGGCTTTAGCAATTCTGGAACTAAACTGCATTTCTATGTGAGCTGAATTTAATTATAGTAAAACGTGGCGAAATAACGGAATAAATGTTCGAAAGTGTAACTTATGAGAGAAATTCAATACTCAGCTTTAGCAAGAAGAAATTTAATATGGTGGCAAAATGCTTTATATCAAGAGATAGAAAAAAATTGTGCGTAACTTTTGAAAATATATTTCCATATTTTAGAGAATAACTTTATGCTTTTAAACTTCCATAAAAAATTGTACGAGGGTAAAAATATCTTATTTGAGCAAAAAAATCTTGAAAAAACGAGGGAATTAAAGATTTTAATGATATACTATGAACAATCTATGTTAAAACATCCGAAACAACCGGAAAACTATTATTTACAGATTAAATAGTTAAGTACTCTTCAGAAAATTAAGTAATACAATCAAAAAGTAATTAGCATATATAAGAAATTCGCTATAAATTTAGCAAAACAAAAGAAATGCAGAATTTTCAAGTATCAAGTTAAATGGAAATGAAAAAGGTTTAACAATAATGAAAACCAAAAGTGCTTAAGCTTATCGCAATCGGAAAGATTGACAGTTCATATCATTCAGGCAACATTTCTTTTTTTATTTGTTTTTAGCGAATTTTAGTATAATTTACAGTCAAATAAATTTGGAAATATGTTCTAGGAAAAAATTATATATATTTATTTACACGCCTTTTTCTTGCCTCTCTGAATTTGTTCTTAATAAGACAGAATCAAAATGATTTAAATCAATGTTTCTATAATTCCTGAGCAAGTCCTTGTGTTTATGCTGAATAGTTTAATATATTTCATTTAAATCAAGACATACATTGAACTGAAAGATAATACTATAAATAATGAGGATAATAATAATAATTAAAAAGAACAATATTCTAAGTGGTCTTTTATACATGAAATTTCTAAATTTTTGTCATAATTTAATTTTTGCACTTTTATTATTTTCATATCTAATTGAATTCCTAAATATTTTTCAAAATCAAAAAACATTCTTCTCATATGTCTTGGAAGAATTTTTATTTTTACAGACTAGAATAAAGAGATGTAACGTAATTTTGATATAACATATAACCAGAAAAAATTTCCTTCTGAGTTCATTTTTTCATTTACATTTCCATATTTAGAGTAGAAGTTGTATGATTTTTTGTAAAACTTTATTAACCTTTTTCATACCAAAACAATGTACAGAGTTATAGTTGGAGTAATGGTTAAAAAGTATAATGATATACTTTTCAGATTAAATATTTTTGTTTTCTTTTCTACAAAACACGTGCACATACATACATACATAATTCATATATATATATATATATATATATATATATATATATTATAATAATATAAAAATTAAAATTATAAATAAAAAAATTAATTTTAAGCTAAAATATCAGATAACTAAATAATTTGAAATGGTATCTATGAATGCACTAATACTGGAATGCCAACTTATTTCAATCTTACAGGATTCAGATTTTTTTTTAAAGATTATTTGAATGAGCAGATTTTTTTCTAGATTTAATCATATTTTTTAATATTTAAAAAATAAGATATCATTTGATTATCAAAATGCGTGCCAACAAATATGAATTATCATTTTTTCAACTGAACAGGAAAGACAGTAAAAGCAAGTTAAAGGAGTATGTTGATACATGCCATGTTCAGTACTTCCAGCAAAAAATTATATTGATAAAGGACTAATGTCAGTGAGAATTCAAATCGAAAATAAAATTGATGAGAACTTACTTTGGGCGAAAGGATTTAGCTTGCAGATGAAACCTCCGAGTGAATACAATGGCTTCGTGATACTGTTCGCCAATGGGACCCACATACAGCACATGCAAATTAATAAATCAGCAACAGCAAGGTTCACTAAATACAGATTAATGGTGGTTCTCATGGATCTATTAAGGGCAACAGTCAGTATGACGCTGATATTCCCCATGAGGGCTATAACTAGGACGATAACATAGAAAACAATCTTGACGTACTCTTCCCAGTCCAGAGGTTCAGTCAATGACGCGTTGTTTGGAAAGTCATACAGGCTAAAATTTAACTGGAAATCACACTGGTCAGATTCATCAAGTGTGATTTCTTCAACGAGTTCAGTCAAAGTATTATTGTTGCTGTTTAGAGCCTGCATTTTTTTCAAAAAGTGTTTACTGCATTCAAGTCTTTTCTTCAGTTCAAAATAAAACTTGCTTTGTAATGAAGATTAAAAATTCTTTTTATTACATTGTAGTTGCTATAACAAATTATCAGCAGATATTCCTCAATTGTTGCACACTTTAAATAACTTTTTGAAATTGCCCATAGTTTAAAGATATCTTAATACCCATAAATTAAAGGAAAAAGAATAAAAATTCATTTTAGATTATTAAAATTTAAATTCCATTCTTATATTGATTATAGAAACTTAATATTTAAAAAAGAAGATTCAAGGGAAAAATCAATTTAATTTAGAAAACAAAATAATTCATCAAGAAATTTAAATCATTCCTCGGAATTCATAAGCAATATTAATATACATGAGAAGTAAAACTCTTTCAATTTCAGATTCTTTTTAATTTTATGAAATTATTAGTCACAAAATCAGCTCTTAAATGCTGAATTCATGCGATAAATTTACTCTTAAATAGTTTTCCATTTTTTAATTTTCAAAATTTGCAATAAAGGTATTTTTAGAAATTATTAAAAATTAAAACATTTGAAATAATAAGATTCGATAAAATACGAAGTTTCTTGAGCTCAAAATGTTTAACAAAAGTTTTATCACTCACTAAAAGTAATAAACATCATTACGCTTCTGCAATAAAATACATCCCTAAAATAGAATAATCGCTTATTTTTGAAATTAAAAGTTTTCTATGTTATACATTATTAATAAAATAAATAATAAGAAATAATAAGAATATTCTTTAATGTTTCATTTTAAATATCTTCCACGAGAAACATAACAGAATCAATAACTAGAATCAAAAACTTCTAATTTAGCACTGTGCCGTTTATGAATTTCTCTCTTACCGCACGATTCGTTATCCAAAAATGAAATATTTTTTTTTTCTTTTTTCCCTGTTATTAAATTTTTCTTAGAAATTGTTTCTTTAGTTCAGTCTTTCTTGTTACAAGAAAATCATTTCTTATCATTCAAACATATAATTTTGCTTGAGAATCGATGATTTTTCGGCTCTGCTAGCACAGCGACCTCCACAATGGAGAGCGAATACGCTGAAACTGTTGATCGTTTGAAGTCCCGCATTCATCTGTGGCCAGTCCACATGGCTTTACTGCTCGGTTCCCGAATCCAGGAGTGACGGTGCATTATCCCGTTGCCTGAAAAGCGCAAAACCTTCGGCGCATCCACCTAGCGCCTTACGTCAGAGGGGGGAGGCAAAAAGTTTTTAAGAGCCCCATGTACGCCAAAGTTAACTATGACTTTGGCGTTGAAAACCCATTCATGTTCTGTTCGCCTTTCCTGTTCACCCGCTGTGATTTACGAACGATTAGTTAAAGGTCTCGCATAGCCATAAAGAATAATCAAAACACGTTATTCTTTTCTCGCAATTTCGAATTGCTAATCAAAAATATAGTACATTAAAACATGTCAGCTTGCATTTTATAAAATTTTCTTTTAAGGTTATATTTCTAAAAAAATTTAATCATTATTTTGTGTTTTTAATATAGTATTTTTGTAACTTTTATCTTATACAAAGTATATAAAGAAAATATATTTAATTCAATCTTGAATTTGATATACGCTTCCAGGTTGTAAACTTTTCTACTACCGATTCTGAAATAGATATTTTTAGTATTAGGGCTGTTTGCTTGTAAGTTGATAAGTTCAGAACACAGCAGTAATCAACGGAAAAAGATTTTTGAATTGCACTTTACAAACACACACACACACATACACATACAAATATCTATATTGAAGAAACTTGTACTAGGAATCTGTTTATATGTCTTCTTAGGGCTATAATATAGTCCTAATAATTAAGAAACGCAAATTTGATACATATAATATAGTCAAATTTAGAATCAAATTTGTATAAGGTTCAAAAGCAGTTATTGTGAATGCTTTTATACATCATCAAGCGATGGACGTGATAGATAATAAGAAAGATTCAAAATAAAAAAAATAAAAATAAAAAAGAATCATCAATATGCCATTATTGTAAAATGTGTAAAATTATATAAGTGTAGAGGAACGGATGTTTCTACTATTTAAAAATTTACTCGAATGTCATTTTAAGATAAAATAATGAGTTTGCATTATATCAAAATATCTAATAAATTCATGAAAGTAAGTATAAAACAATATATTTGCTTTCTGTTACTTACATTGTTATTTATACTTACTTTCTGATACTTAATATACTGTCCATATAGTAATTTTATATGAACATTTATATATAATGAGACAAATAATTGTATAAGAAAACAAGAATGAATTTAAAAGTGCAATCAGAAAATATAATTACAGTACAAATATTGTCATGCAGAACTACAGTATAGAATTCAATAACACACACACAAGAGATAGAACTAAACCAATTTATTAACTGAACTCAGAACTGAGAATACAGTAACTGACAAATCTTCTGCTTTTATTCAAGCAGAGAATGTTCCTGAATACTCTTCTGGAGACTGTAAGAAAAGTCCAAAACACTTGTCTGGTAAACTAAAGAAATGTCCAGTATCTTCTGGAACATGAAATAAAGGAAAACATAAAATCAAGGAATTAAGTATTTACATATACTATTAATTGCATTGTCTCTATCGGGATTCGAACCCATGTCTCTTGATCATGAAACCAGTGCCATGACCATTCGGCCATGGAGATTAAACTTTCTTCAATGCGGTAATATAATTACAGAAACAAAAAACGGAAATCGGAGATCAGTATTTTTCAATACATTTGGGAACTCTGAAAACAACGAAACTGACTTTCTAAAAAGTCTTCAGTTATTGCCTTGGTTGAAAATACTTGTTCATAAAAAAATTTCTTCTCTCAAAAATATTAGCAGAAAATATGAAAATAAGATTTAAAGTCGATAAATTTGATGATATTGGAAATACCCGTGATTATAATATTTAAAAAAGCAGAATTCATCTTTTATTCGACTCATTATTTTTTATTAATTCTGATGTAGGAGAAAAATATTAACTTATAGTAGATACTCAAATTTATAACATGAAAATGATGCCGAAATCTTTTTAATGTTTGTATATAATTTTTGTATGTAATTTCTGAACATTAGTACCTTTAATCGCTTGTAATATATTTTTCATATCTTACTATTATTGTTTCTATAACTAAGCCTTTTTGGTGGCCCTCCTGTGAGATGTTCGTATTATTTCCAAATAAATTCTTTATACATAATTTAATGTACATGAATATGTTGTGAAGATATTTCAATTATCAAATAATAATCTAATTGTAATAGAAAACGCCGTGGTATAATTTTAATAGTCATATATCTGTGGCAATCATTGTGCATATGAACAATTCCAATAGATTCCTGGTTCTAGTAGAACAATTCTAATAAAGTTTCCTGGCATCCTAGTACTATTAAAAATTTGACTTTCTGGATCTGTTCCAATTTTCACGGTATTGTAATTAAACTTTTTATATCTCTCTGGCCATCTTTGGTGACAAGCTAGTGTATGGAATTCTTCGTTATGTAAAATCTTAACTAAATCTTTTGTAAGTAATATGTTTTTAATGGTTTCTTCAGCAAATATTTTGAAGTCATATAATTCATGTTACTTTAGAAGCTTTGTACAGTTACGTTTTTTTCGCTATATGATACTCTAATTTTCTAATAATTAACAATTTATTTTATTATGGTCTTTAAACATGTAATAAAAATAAGTATTAGTGAAATTTGAACATTTTTTTAAGAATCCTTGCGGAGAAGAAGGTCCATCCAGATTACATTTTGTTTCATCACTGAAGCAGACAGCCATCAAGCATATAACATGTCATTACGAGCCCTTTAAATGCTCTTTGTGAAACTTTACATCTGGAAAGCCCCAGAAATTTCATGAACAATTCGAAACCTTTCTTTGCATGCGAATTTCAATTTTTATAATTTATAAAGGTGATAAATTATTCATATAATGAGGAATGAAAATAACAAAAAATATTAATTAATTATGAAAAAAATATTAGTTATTATCAAAATATTAATAATGAGAAATTGTGATTGCTAAAGTTTTAGGATGCATTTAATTTCGATATCAGCAAAGTGCTTGTTTTGAAAGAAAGAAAAACATAATTGAGATTTAATCATTATTAAAATCGTATATGAAGCGAAATTTTATTTTGAAAAAAATACCTTCCTGCACCAATTATAATTAAACGAAATTTTCATTTTCTGTCCTGAGACTGAATTCAAGTTATATTAGTAATCTAATTCTAAATAGCTTAATTGAATGCTAATTTGCATTATGTAAAAATAACCCAAATGAAAAAAAAATCTTCTATATCTATTTTTCTGTCGTTATACTGCAATAATTGAAAATAAATATTCCATATTTGTATTTTTGATTTGTTTGGTTATATCTTTTCCTTAAGACCTAAAGTGTCTTAATTTCCTTTAAATGATTTATTAAATTACAAGGAAAGAAAGACTAATAAAATGATTTATTTTAACATTAAACAAAATTTGTTTATCATACTAAGTGCATCATAAACCTCAGGCTATCTCAAACATAATCAATACAGCATCATCGTTCAAGTCTATCGTACAAAGAAAAAAATGACTCTTGGTCACGTTTATAGTGTTTTGAGACGATATGCAAAGATGCATAATTCATTAAGTGCAATTTCATTTCTATCTGTCGTCAGACTAATTGCTAGTCTGAATATTTAATGAACAGGTAAGAATAAGTAATAGACTCAAGCTAATTTTTGTTGACAAAATTCATGCATAGTTACAAAAAATGGCTAAGCTTTCAAAAATCACGAGTACAGAAAATTCAATTTCCAGTGGTCAAAAAATATGATTTGTTGTTTGTCAGTAAAAGGATAAAGAAAAAACTGTTCCATTCATGAATTTTAGTAAATTTAAAATTAACCGTAAATTTTGTAGAGCATTAATTATAATAACTACTCTAGAAATTAACGTTAGTTGAAATAAATTTAAAAACTTTCACTGAAATAATTCTTAAACCATTGCAGAGTATACTGTAGATTGTTTAATATTTCAAAGAATATGGAAAAGAATATATTATAAACAAATAAAATATTATCAAGTGAGAAATATGGATGCAAACTAATAAAAAAATCAAAGATAGTGAAGAAAAAAAATATTTCTTCTTTTTATGCTTGAAAAATGAGTCTTTTGTAGTATTTTTGAGGCGAAAATGTTCCTTCATATTCTCTTTAAATCAAATTTTTCATGCATGTCCAACCGCTAAAATCCTTCAGATTAATATCTGGTGAAAAACAGAGCCAATGCAATAGATCAAATAAATGAGCTTGTTGTTAATAGGTAGTTACTCGCATTTTAAATTCATTATTCAGGTAGGGAGACATATTTTGAAAAGTCAAAAATTAGGGGAGACCGGAGCAAGTTGGCACTCGGTTAGTAGCGCAGTTAAAAACCACTAAATGGCAGTAGAAGTGAAAACAGAGTGAACAGGAAGTATGACTTCATACGCTCAGAAGTGTTTAGTCAGTTTCATATGAATGTGCAGACACTAGAAGTCAAATTATTATTATTGCTTGAAAGGTAATTATTTACCACTCACTTGATTTTCTTCTAGAGTATACAATATTAGTAATGGAATTTATGGCGTGATACATTAAGTATTTTGACGTTCATGAGCTTATTCATAAGTATATGCCTTTTAATTAATTTAATATTTCTGAAAAAATGAAATCAAAATAAAAATGGCATGATGGGGCATGTTGGCACCTAGCCAGACATGGTAGGTTGGCCTTGTGTTTTGAATGATGTCTACGACTAATACTTCTTTTTCAGAGGCATGGTTAGAAAGAGAAAAAATACGACAAATCGAATTTACACTCTCAGGAGACCATTTTTGAAACATTAAAAGAGCTATTTCATAAAGACTTGTCGTATTTAAAGACTGCTAAAAGTATGGGATAACTTTGGGGTATGGGGTATAATAATAAAAGTATGGGATCAGCTACCTGACTACACGAAACTTTTTCTTGTCAGGAAGAGGCATATCTTGCAGAATATGTAAACCGAGCCTCAGATGTTTATTTTGGTCTAAGTCCGAAAGAAGTATGCAAATTTACTTACCAGTTTACTCTTTCATTAAAACAGAAAGTGCTTGATTCATGGAAGTTTAGTTAGTTAGCTTACATCTATTAAAGTCCTGTCTTAAAACAACATTAGAGCTATTTGAACCTCGGTAAGATGACAAGGACACTTGAGCTAGTACCCCCTTCTTCAAGCTTCCATACTACACCAGTGAGATAACGTATCACCTCGACAGATTTAAAGTGCACCAGACTCACTTACATAGCAGTTCTTCAGTAGAATCGGGTATGGAAGAATGGAAGGTAAGTTTCTTCATGAAAAGCTGTAAAAGGACGAATGCATTTATTTTTTCCCAGTAACGCTAAATAGCAGTTGTTTCACAGAAAAAAATGTTTTAAAATGTCTCTGCCACTGACTTTGAATATTGAGACAACAAAAGTGTAAAAACATTTTTGCAATTCGAAGTCGATCTCAGTTCGTTGTATCTTGATTAAATTTTACTAAATTCGAAAAAGAAAGTGCTATGTTTAGTTAAATTCAATTATTTAAACCTTAGTTCAATAAAAGTTCCTAGTTAAAACATTTCTAAATATTTTATTTTTTAGACAAATACCTACAGTATAATGAAGAAAAGTACAAATATATAATTCCAATCTGCCCGAGTATGGTGCGAATGTACCCCGGACTCGGAGCACGTTGACACCGATGGAGTTAGCTCATTCAACTCAATATTGCTCGCTTATTTTTTAACCAAATTGTTATTAATTCCGTTTTATACTAGCCAAAGGAGTAAGAATGTGTTGGAATACAAATCGGCTATTTAATCATTATTAAAAAAATATAAAAAAATTCGAAAACAAAATTGGTGTCAACCTACTAATTTAAAAATACTTTTTGCTTATAATATCAATTTAGAGAGAAAGAAAATTTAAGTATGTGATTGGATATGAAAGTGCAAAAGACATTTTGAGAAAAATAGATTTAATGTTTCGCAACTACTTAATAATTTCCTTTTTCATGCCTATTATATAAAAAAAAGTACCTTTTTTATGAACACAAATATATTCAAATCAATTATATAAACTCAGATTAGCAGTTAAACATTTTTAATGATGCATTTAAACTAATTTTTATTTACTGCAAAAAAATTTTGAAAAAAGCATTACCATTTTTCTTATTTTTATTTCGAAAGTAATAATATTTATAGCGTGTGATATACCGAATAGTGAAAATAAAATTCAGGCCCTCGTAAAAGAGAATAAAATTTGATTAAAAAAATCCGGCTTACAGTCTTTGGCAGTTCAGTCTTTAATGATCCCCACAAACAAATAAAGTGCGTGTGAATCATTGAATTAGAGCCGAATATAAGTTGCCTAAATGGCTTTCGGACAAATCTGGAAAATGCCATTTTCACCAAATACACGAAATCAAAACTGCAAAGTGGTTAAGCAATTTTCTTTCATGCTCTTTTTCATTGAATTGTCTAGTAGTGACATCTAGCGAAATTATTAGATTTCATAGTTGTAATTATAAAAATCGCACACTGTATATTCGGAAAACTGCATTACTTAAATATCTAGGTACGGAATATTTTCCATAATATTTCTTCATTAAAAGGTTTCTTAATTCATATTTTTCTAAATATTAGAATGTCCATATTTTTCTTTATGAATTTGAAGATGAGCTACAAGCAGAATATTTAAATGTAGCTTCAAAATTAATGCAGTAAAATTGGAGTATAAATGATTCTATTTCATCAGCTATAGATGCAACAAATATGCATTTGGCCAGAAATGTTTTATTTTTTTAATTAAGTCGCATTGAATTGTCTTTTGGAACTACGCGAAGTTAATTTTTTTAATCAAATTTTGTAATTTTGAATATTTAATTAAGATATCAGATTTTGCATGAACATGTTAATTCTAAGCTAGCAAGCTTAGTTATAGTAAGAACCATTAGTTATACATGCATTATTTCTTTTATTTAATTATAAATCTCGCCAGTGAGCTGTCCCTCACGAATATGACTTAGAAGTAACCGCTAGTGGTGTGATTATTTAGCAAAAAAAAATGCATATTCTTATGCAAGAGTTCCACAAAGCAAAAGGTTAAATTTTTTTCTAATATATTTCACGAAAATATCAGATATTAAGATTAAAGTAAAGAATAAAGAAAATATTTCAGTCAGTCATACGAATTCATGATAAAATCAAACCTTTAGAACACAGCAAAGATAAACTAAATTACAAGCACATATAATTTTTGAATTAGTATTTAGTATTGACAAAATGCTATAAATAAAATGTCTTTAACTACTAAAATACTAGAGAAACAGGTTCTTTTAATCCTTAAATTTGGTATAAAATTAGACAAATTTGCATGTGTGGCAAAATAATGGCAATAAGTTCACGTAGTAAGAAACATATTTGAATTAATATGAATTAATATTTATAAAAAAAAAGAATTCGGAAAAAGATTCCCATAAATTATCGTTTGCGGTTTCATCAGAAATTATTAAGTTGAGATGTTTAAATCAAATCGTGTACGCGACAATATCATCATATATTTTTGAAAAATTTCCTTTCATGCTATTAAAACAGTTAGTGCTTGTCATCAAAATATTAAAGTACTCTTTCACTAATTAGGTTAATTTTAATGGTCTCATCTTATTAGCATTATAGTCAAGAAATAATAACATTTATCCTTATAATTATTTAACATGAACAAAAAAAGTAATAAGTTGTTAAATATTTTGACAACAGCAAATGGAAGCAGGCTTCGACAATTTTAACAAATATTTTTCTGTCTAAGCAATGCTATGCATATGTGAAAGGAAAGTCAAATCGAATTAATGTAATAAAAATTAGTTATGAAGTTGAAAAGGAAAAGTTCATTAAATTAACTCTAAATTCAGATTGGTGTCAAAAATATTCACACAAGATTTTATTTGAATAAGTTTAAGTGGAATAAATATTTATTCTTTTTCACAACCATTTAGATTTGAATATGTGCAGTATGTATTTTTTACACTAATCCTTTGAAAAATGTATTTTTATATGTAGAAAAAAAAATTGTTTAAAGTAGATTCGGCCAACAATTTAGTTATTTTTTTATAAAAACTGTTAAGGAAATTAAATGATGGGAAACCTAATAAAGATATAAATTGAAATAATTTATTGTTATTGAGAATCTAAGAAATGAAATAAAATTAATAAGTATCCTTTATATTTTTAACACTTCGAAACTGGATGCTTGCTTTTTGTAGTTTTAATAATATTGAAAATTTAGATACTATTGTGTATTGAAATTACTTTTTGATGCAACAAATATTTTTCCAGAATTTGTTTTATATTTTAAAAAATGTCATTACTGTAAATACAAGTTTTATAATAAAATGTTCTTTAGTTTAAATAAAACGTTTATATGAAAAAAATTAAATCGAAATGGTAATGATTAATTTTTTCAATGAAATTTAGGAAATACATGTGATAAATATATATCTGAAATTGCAATAAAAGCTTTCTTTGGTGATGAAGTGATGTATTATTTTTAAGGGGATTCAACAAATGTGTCATTCATATTTTTTTAATTCTTTTAATGTATAGTTAATATTACGTTATAAAGACTAAGACTAAGGTTATTACTATACTATAAAAAGATTCGAATAAGATATGCATTTATTCCTCTAGTTCTAATTTCGGGCGGAAAAAAATGTCACGGTTTTTGGTTCAAGCTCGGCGTGGAGTCTTAATTTTAATTTTAATTTACCGATATTATTGGGGAAATTGCAATGAAAAATTGATTGCGATAATGAATCCTCTTAAATAAAGCATATATCATTTATAAATTTTTCTTTATATTACAATATATCTTCGAAATATTTTCCAGAGTATCGAATAAAGGCTTTATAATATTTTTATTGAAAATAATCTATTAACTAATATTATCATTCCCTTCTTGGATATAGTTATTCTCTAATGAATAATGTCCGTTGCTCAAAGTAACAAATTATTTGGCAAAAAAACCCCACATACTTTACTTTAAATATTAAAATCAATCTCATCAAAATTATACAGATAGAATTCAGCAGCAGCAGCAAAAAAGAAAAAAAAAAGATTGCTAACGGTCATTTGTCATGATTTAATTTTCAAAATTATTTTATAAAAAAGTAAGAATTGGTTTGAAATTAACAGGCTTTCAGCATTGCATATTCTTTATTGCCGGAAATGTATTAAATTAATGGAAACCACATTTTTAAAATTTTGTTTTGATTTATTTTTTATGGTTCATTTTGACATTATTTAAGTATTTGGTTTTAAATTTTAATTTTGAAATTCAGCTATATTCTATTTTAAAAAACATATTGCTATCCGGAAAGAGAAATTACATTATGATTTTGAGAATATTCCTTTATATGAGAAATATATTTTGGGGCATTTAACTTTTAAATTAATTTGTTGACTATTACAGATGCCAAAATGATAAAAGACTATCTCGCGAATGTTAAGAATTAAAGAAGGAGAAAATTAGGAGCGAAAAGAACCATTATTTATTTGTATTGAAGTGTTAGTTGTAATTTTCCTTATGCTCTTAAAACTCAATTAAAGTTTTTTTTTTTCATTTTTTAAGAGAAGTAAGAAAATATAGCTTTGCTATATGTAATTTGATTTGCACGAATATTTCCTGTTTCTCTAAATAATTTTGAAAAATTATCAGATGCATGGAATAATTTTAAAATAATTAAAATTCAACAAAAACAGATAATCTTCTAAATATTTATAAACTTTAAGTAGTTTCTTAACAATAAAATACTCAAGTAAAAACATTGGAATTAAATGTTTTTCTTTCTTAATTTATAACAAACGATAACATTATCTTAAATAAATAAAAATAAACAATAACAGTTTTTTGTAATTTGTAAGAAACGATAATATTCTTAAATAAACATAAATAAACAATAATATTCTCAGTTACCGCTAGTATATGTTAAAGACATTTATTACAATGTAAAACATCTAACAGTATACAATTTTTAATGTTTATACCTAGATTGTACTATAACCGTAACCTTTCTATTAAATTTTAGCAAGCAAAAATAATCAAATACAAAATTTAGCTTATATTATTCGAAAAAATAAAATAGATATCAAAATACTTGTTTTGAATAAATTCATCTACAGGTAATCGCATGATCAAAATACCAAGAATTCAACTTTATAAATCGAAGTTTTTATATTAATTACTTATTTTAGTTATTTTTTAATGTATTGACATATACAGAATGTAAATACAATTGAAAACAAATCTGAAATACCTAAGTTAACAGAAAAATAGTGACCATGAAAAATATTGTAATATTTACTTCGAAGATATAAAACAAAACATTGAGTTTCTATATTTAGGCGAAAAATTCCAATAATTTACTGTCATAAAAAAATGAAATACCAAGTTGTAAATGAATGAATACCAAGCAAAAAATGAATACCAAAATACAAAAATTCAACTTTATAAGTCCACGTTTATATAAAAATTATTTAGTTTTTTAAGTATTTCTTTTTAATATATTGCCATATACAGTATGTAAATAGAATTGAAAAATATGAAATAGCTAAGTTAGCAGAAAATTAGTGACCATGTAAAATGTTGTAACTTCGAAGATATAAAAAGAAACATTGAGTTTCTATATTCAGGCGAATAATTCCAATAATTTACTGTCAGAAAAAAAATGAAATGTGACCAACTTCATGTACATCCCAAATGGGCACTTTTTCAAAAAAAATGCATCAATATGCATATTGTTTTAGGGCAAGCTGTTTCTCATGCATAACTGCCGTTTAGACACACAAATGGTAGAAATGGCGAAGTTTTTGCATTGCATTTCTTATTTATCTACTCTATATATCTTGTTTCTTCAACGTCGCATAGTAGTAACTACTTCTTTAGGCTGATTTTATATCAAGTAATGTACATAAATATTTCCACTTTGTATCTCCAATTTTCACCATTATATTGGAAAGACTAGCTTTGATTTGATTTATGTCCTTAGTTATTATTACTTTTATAATGCAAATAATATTTAAATAAATAATACTAAAATTGTGACAATATTTTATAATATTTGTTTCATATGTACGGAAAGGGAAAAACAAATTACAAATAACTTTATTAGAATTTCTCGCTGGAATTTTGCTTGTATTATATTAAGCAGATATAATATATGTCTAGCATTATATTGGATAGAAAATTTAATTTCTAGTATAATTTAATAGAAAAATTAATTTTCAAATAGATGATGACTTAAAATGATAATGAAAACTATGTCTTATATTAAATAGAGAAACCAAAGCTGTCATAAATAAATTTAATAATCACATTCAGAAAATTAATAATTAAATAAAAATGGCTAGATTCCATTGCACTTAAATTTGAATTTAAGATTATTACCTAAAAAACGCTGACTCTCTAATAACTGATTTTTTGACATTTTTTCCCTTGGACAGAATTTTTAATGGAATTTACAACTAAAAAATGCTATAATAAGTATTTTGTCTCAATTTTAAAAAGCGAATTAAACAGTCAGAATTTCACTCAACATTTCGGTAAGATTACGATTTTGTTTGATTCAAAGATCTCTTCAGTACCCATCAAGCAAAGGAAAAATAAATAAATAAACGCTTGTTTAGATAAGGGATATTTCATTGAAAATAACAAAATCAAAAATAAACTATAGTATATATGAGATTTTAGGATCTCAACTTATTCCCTTTCTCTTAAGGCAATGTACACTCGCATATATATAAAAAAAAAATCCCCAGAGAATTTTGAATTTTTTCTTAGAACAGAAACGGTTTCTTCTACTTCTATAGAAATATCCAAACATTTTCATACACATTGTGATATCTGATAAGTATATGATCTGCAAAATATGTGTCCATCAAACTAGAGATGTAATATTCATGCATTATTGTCATTACCATATGTAAGTAATCGTAACAAGAAATTTTATAATTTGTATTACAGAGATTCATTGAAAGAGATTGGATTTATTTCAAAAATTTACAATTTTAAAAATAATTATAGAAATGCAGATTGTAGAGTAATTAGTAGTTTCCTTAGTTTTTTTCTAGAATCAAACTCCTTTGCCGTTGTGACCTTCAGAAGATGTACACTAACAAAGTGTTAAAATTTTCCTGACGTCCATTATGTCCAATAGTGTGATATACTGTGTGTAGTTATAAGTAATTGAAAATTACTGAGAGAGGATTGTTTTCTCATGATAAATATTTTATTTTATGTTTTTTTTAATATATTGAACCTCTAACAACTTCCCTTTATTTGTTTGGTTAAGTAATGAATTAAAGAAATGCACGTCAAAGCCTATGGTAAATAGATGGTTGATTACCAAACAAATTTAACAGTAATGCATTAAAATACCGTATAACAAGTTTTACCCAAAAATAAAAGGAAAACTAATCAACGATTCCAAGAATAGGAGACATATTTTTATATTTTAAAACTTTTTAATTCTATAATTTGACAAATATATACACAAATAATATGCATCAAAAATATATTAATTATGTTTAATGATTTTAATGAAATACATTTTTGATTTCATTTGCATTTAAAATATTTTAAAATTTACTTTGCTTAAAAGCACAAGCAATATTTATATTAAAAAAACCTGCATATTTGAATAAATTTATTTCTCAAAAATTGAAGGCTTAACGTTTCTTTGAAACAAAATCATAAATGGTGAATAGAATGATTAAATCAAACGGAGAAAACTGAAAAGGAATAAAAGCAAAACTTTCTCACTCAAAATTAATATAAACTGCATTTTCCAACTTTTATTTTGCATTAACTTCTGTGATAAATTATCTTGAATATTATTTGACATTACTAGACATAAACAAAACTGCATTTATAAGAAACCCTTTTACTAAATTCTGAAAAAAATATTTTTTACAGCTAAATACCAAATATCTTTTGTAAATCTTTAATGATTCTGTTTGAAAGGATCCATTACATAATTTCCTGTGTGACAATGACATGACAACATCGCGTGATATCATTTGCTTTAATTATTTGACAGCGGGAAAATCAGAGAATGAAAAATATCTGAGACATAATCGTACTTTTTTTTCTGTGTTCTCTTTCCGCATTTTGTCTAATAGAATCTTTTTTAATTATGCTGGATTTTAGCCGAGATCCTGTTTGGAAACTTTATTCGGACACGCAAGCTTGTACTTTCCCATAACTAAAGGAAACAAAATAATGGTTTCAGTAAAAGGGGGATATATTTGAATTTTAAGCATAAGAGAATAGGATCTTTTTTTAAACCTGAAAATGTACATTGGTATAGAAATATTATATTCATTCTCAACTCTGGAATAAAAGAAATCAATTTTCTTTATTTGCTTTTTTTCCTCTTCATATTCTGTTTCTTTCGTAAATTTTGGATATTTTATTTCTTAAATAATATCTATCTCGTCAGAAGCTTGAGTGAAAAAAGTGAAAAAAATTATATAATATATGAAAGTTATGCAAAGAATATATATTTTCCTTCAAATATTTTGTAAATTTCCAATTAAAATAATTTATATATAAAATTAATTACAGAAATTCTTAAAATAATAAGTGTTTGAAATTTCTAGTGAGATTTATTTAGGCTTAGTTTGAGAAAAATTCTATTTGTTATATATACATTATTTTTTTTTTCATTTCTTAAATTTTTATTATAGCTGATAGACTTGAACGACAGACGTTCCGAAAATAATCTTAATTACTTTATTAATTGTGAAAATGCGCTACAAATTGAAAAAAGAAAATTTCAATTACATAAACCAATCTTTCCTGAATTTTTGACAGGCAGTATGATGACAGAGACGCAATGGTGTTTGCTCAAAGAGCGAAAAAAGACAGAGAAGCTGCAACCTGAAACTGTTCATTTGAGTACAAATTACCATAACATAAAACCCTCATCAAGAAATCTGCCATGCATTAATCAAATTAGAGCAACTCGCTCATTTTCTGGGATGAGAAGGTGGTAAAGATAGAATCATCTAACATGCAACCTCGATATTGCACAATGAGATTTCCACCTTTCTCCTATGTTGAAGTAACGACCGGAATGTCCAATCGGAAACTTTGAGGAAATTTAACTGATTGTATAGAATTTCCTTAAATTACAAAACATTTTTTTAACTACAGATTTCTTAAAATTGATTTCAAGGTACGACAAATGCACCAATGCCGGAGGGTACGTATTCGTATATAGGAAAACAGCCAAAAATTTATCTTTTGTTACAACAGCTTGCTATCTTATTTTGTTAAGGAGCTTTCCGGAATCAAATGACAAAATTTATTTTTGGAATATTCCTTGTATATTTTATTCTGTCAAAAAAACTTAGAATTGCAATAAAATTTTATTTTCAATAATGAATTCGTTTTTGCATCTAAATAACAATACAGACCATTTTACTGAGTTAAATGACTGTTCGTTGTTTAAAATGATTAATAATCTTATTTGAATATAACTCAAGCATAAAAGAAATTTATTACTTATATCGAAAGATTATCATAAAATAAATTCAATTCATGAATATAGAAACATAGCGCGCATTTTCTAAACTTATTTTACAATCAATTACCATTTTAAAATACGACTATTATTGCCTTTAGAATTCAAACTTTTCAAACTTGAAAGTTTCCCAAGTTATTTACCAGAATGCAAATTGTCATGACGATTGATATTTTGCGAAAGGAATTTTGTCAAGGAGAAAGTAAAGTTCTCCTAACTCCAGAAAATTATTAAAGCATTTTGATTGCAATTTGAATTCCAACTTTGTCATCTATTTCCTTTTATGCTAATGAATTTCAGCACTTCCACATACCATTCATAAATTTCCCTCATTATTAAATTTTCAATGAAATGATTCTCCTTGTGTCATTTTTAAATGTTCTTTACATTTCCAGTTCAACATTGCCTATTTTATGATAAATAAAACCCATATTCCAAAGCACATAAATAAGGCACAAGCAAATATTACACAGAAATGAACAAACTGTATGTGTCTTTTATTGATAATAAATATTTACTCTCTGAAATTCCTTTATTTTGTTTAATAGTTTTTTCTTTAAAGGATTAATGATTTTTAAATTAACTTTACCGATAAAGAATTATAAGGAAATACAATTTCATAGAATTCATCGTGGTTAAGAATATTTAACAATAATTTATAAAATTTTTGAGCTTAAAAAAATATAACACAGCGGCCTCGAAACCTATGTAAACAAAAGATTTCTGGAATATTAGCCCACATTTTGGAAAAATATAATATCTTCAGAAACATAATTAAAAGGACATAAAATTTTTAAATATTGTTTTTAATCAAACCTATAACATTAAACGGCTGCCTCTTAAAAAAATTACAATTCAGAATTGAAAACAATACTCTTTTCCTCTCACTTGCGTTGAAAAAATAAAGTTGTATTTAAAAATCTACTGTTTTCTAAGTTTCATATTCTCATTTACTTCCCAAATAAGAATAATTCTTGAACAAATAAATCCTACATTTATGTCGAAAGATTATCATAAAATTAATCATAGCAATAAATGTAGGGACATTGCACAGTTTCTTCTGATCTCATAGCCGTAGAAAAATTATAAATTTTAAGCCCAGACATTACTGTCTTTCTTCCATAATAGTTAAACTTATTATAATTGAAGAAATAATATATTAGAAAAAACAAGATTATACTGTGTGCTTATGATATATTATCAAAGGCCTGTTTTTATTCACAGGATCATGTTAAACCTTCTACTCTAATTTTATAAATAAATGAAAAATTGGTAATGAATTTTATTTAACATTAACTTAAAAGTGTATTTAAATCAAATCAATAATGAAATATTTCCAATGTATATGAAATGAAATGTATTTGTATTTGAAAGAATATTCAATATGTATTTGAAATGA
>JAPMOR010114770.1:0-16304 GCA_026543865.1 Argiope aurantia
ATGCCAATTATATTTATAATTTTTATGATGACAAAATACTTTTTAAAATTGCTTAATATATAATTTAATTTTAGGATAAATACTATAATAGATTTCTTTTTAAACTTTAAAAGTGCCAATTAGCTATTTAAACTAAAAAATATCATTTAGATATTTTTTTTATTATTTAACTTTTTTCTTTACTTTCACAAAACTTTGAAAAAAGATTAAATATTTTTAATAATATATTTGAAAGTGAAAAAGCTTTTCAATTTAGGATTATTTCAAGAATAGCAAAAAAATGTTTTGAAGCAATTTTATCAGATGAAAAAAAGCAACCAAACAGTGTTTCATTTTTCCGATACGTAAGTATTTTATAAAATAGGAATTCATCATACTTTTTTTCCTTTTGAGTTCCACAAAAGGCCAGAAATCTCACAGCATGCCTCTTTTCCTTCGAAATGTAATTCACTTTATTGATAAAATGTTTTTTTTTCTCTTCATATCAAATGTTATTTTAGGTTTATATATCGATCCCAAAGAAATGAAAAGGGAGAAAAAAATAGGGAAGTCTTGTAATGGACAGTTTGCGAAAGAATAAAACCATTTGACTCGAAAAGCGAGAAGAAATGTCTACTATTCTGACTGTATGACTTCGAGCCAAAGGTTCTTTCTGTCTGTATACGTGTCTGCAGATTACTTTGAGAGAGTAAAGAGTTGAAATAGTTTTTTTTTTCGATGAAGAAAGGAGTCCAATAAAAGGAAGAATTAAATGTATCTAAAGAAAGCTTCCTTTTCTATATGTAGTATATTAACATATAAAGCAAGCAGTTATTTATTTAACCCCAGAAATAGAATAATTAGTTAGAAAGTAATAAAAAATATGATCTTTAAAGCAACATAAATAAATGTACAGTGGCTCCCAAAAGTGTTCGTACACTAAAGAAATTTGCAGAAATTGTGTTCTATACTTCTTAATAAAGCATTTTATTAGTTGGTTTTTTTTAATTAGCATCTTTAAATAATTCTTAATAAAACTGAACAAATATTTTTATAAAAAATCAAGTAGTATTGTTCTAAAAAATAAATAAATAAAAAATGTCACAAAATTAGAACACAAAAGTCTTCGTACATCCAAACATTATTTATTTAAATTCATCATAAAAATATCTTTTGCGGCTTATTTTTCTTTTAATTGAAAAACACACTAAAATCGTTTGATTTCAGTATTTAATATCACAATTATTTATTCTATTTACTTTATTCTTAGATATGACGCGCATTCGTAAAGAAACGAATTTAGACGTACGAAAATTAATTATATTTCATTTTAAAGCTGGAAAATCCATTAGAGGCATTGCAACTATAACTAATCTACCTCATTCAACGATGCAAAGCATAATAAAACGTTACAGAGAGGGAAAAAGGATTGCAAACAAGCCTCGTAATGGTCGCCCTCAAATTCTGTCAGCTAGAAGTCAAAGAAATATTGTGAGTAAATTTCTAAAAAATCCACGTCTCAGTGCAATAAAGTTTACTTCACAATATAATGAATCAAATGCAACTTCCATTTCCTGTGAAACTTCGCAGAATTCTTCGGAATGCTGGTATACATGGCCGCTCTGCACGAAGAAAATTCTTTGTAAGTCAGAAGAACAGAATTGCTAGGCTTAAATTTGCCAAATCTATGATAAACCAGCCAGAGAGCTATTGGAATCGTGTCTTATTTGCAGATGAAAGTAAGTTTAACATCTTTGGGTCGGATGAGAGAATCATTGTATGGAGAAAAAAAAAACAAAACAACCGAAGATGGAGGTGTCATGGTTTGGGGATGTATGTCAACGGCTGGAGTAGGCAATTTAGTATTCATTGATGGTATAATGGATCATAGAGTTTATATAAATATTCTCAATAATAATTTAAAAGTTTCAGCACAAAAATTGGGCATTTTAAACAACTTTGTGTATTACCAAGACAACGATCCTAAGCACACGGCCATGAATGTTCGTCTTTTTTGCCTCTATCATTGCCCTGAAACCCATATAAAATACCTGCTCAATCATCGGATTTAAACCCTATAGAACATATTTGGAAAGAATTAGAGGTGCGAATAAGAAGTCACGACATTAAATCGAAAATTCAACTGAAAGCAGTAATGATCGAAGAATGGAACAAGATCGATGCAGAAGTAACCGACCGTTTAGTTAAATCTATGCCCAAACGTTTAAAAGCTGTTATAAAGAATAAAGGATATCCTACTAAGTACTAAACATTTACAAAAATTTAGAAAATTTCATATTTAGTGATGTTTTTTTAAAGTGTATGATCACTTTTGTGTCCTATTTTTGTGCAATTTTATTTATTGTCATTTTTAAAAAAATAATTTGCATCGTGATTAAAATTTATTCTTCACTGCTTTATTAAGAACTGTAAAAATATGCTATGAAAAAATTTTCATGCAAAAATAAGAATATATAATGGTAAATAATGAGGTTTTTAATTGATTCTTGTTGGTGTACGAACACTTTTGGGAGCCACTGTATTTATTCAGATGTAATAATTTGTTTCTAGACTAAACAATTTTGCACATAATGCTAATTGATTACATATGCAGTAGAAAAATTCATTCATCCTCATTTGCATTCTTCTGCTATCAATTTAACTTGTCATTTATTTTCATTTAATTGGCAACTTTTGAATAAAATTTTAATGTTATAATTTTTAGCAAGGGTTTTACAGATAAATTAGTGAAAATATTTCTAAGTTAACTATACGAAAAAATCTAAAGATTGAAGATGGATCAGTTATTCTATTTTTCATTGTTGAATTGTATACGAAATAATGAAATTTTAAACAAGTTGAAACAGAAAACGTTTTTTTTTTAAAGTTGAAAACCATTCTTTCAGCTTGAAAGATTTCATAAATACTTTAAACCGAACATTTATTTATTCACGTTTGTTCTCTGCTTTTATCAAATTGCGATTTCTTTTCATGTAATTAGCAATTTCTGAATAAACTTTAATAATATAATTTTTAACAAGAATTTTTCAGATAGTGAAAATATTTCTATCTTACCGATATGGAAAATCTAAAGGTTGAAGATGGATCAGTTATTATATTTTGAATTGTTGATTTGTACGCCCAATAATCGAATTTTAAATTAATTGGAATTAAAAATAAATTTAATTACAAACGATTCTTTTTACTTTAAAGAATTCTTTAATAATTGAAAAGAATTTTTTTTGCCCAAATAAATGAGCGATCTAATTGGTTGATTAATTGAATAAAAATATTTTACTCAAATTTAATGATCGTTTGGTTTTAATAAACTCTTTTTCAATTTCATTTTCAATCTTGTAACTTGCAGTTGGTATTTTAGATTTCTGAACACAATTTTCTGACAGATTTATCATTTTATTCAATAGAACATTTGTCTACCTGTAATTGACAAGATCGGTAAGTAGAATTGAGAACTTCATTATAAATTAATTTAGGAATTTAAGCTGTGTATGGTTAATAGTCAGATACCTGCAGAAATAGAGTACATGATTTGTAATAATTATCATAAAAATTTAATGCTTATACTACGAAAGGTCGATGTTAATTTTTTAATTCTTTCTCTTTTCAAATATATTCTGTGTTTAGTATTTATTTCCGTTACACTTTAAAAAGATTAAGTAGTTATCTCAATAGCACAATTTATTCTCTATTCATAATAAAAGAACGAATACATGAATAGAATAACTAAACTCAGTTCTTTAAATTGAGAACTATATAGATAAAATTGACAATGACTTAAACAAAAATGAATTACAAGACACGTTTCAAATACACTACCTCTTTATAAAACCTGTAAATGTAGGCATTATTTTTGCTTATGCGGCTAAAGCCGAGGCAAATAAATAATATTTTTGGAAAAAAATTACGATGAAAATGTTTTTTTTAATTAGTATTTCAATTCGTTTTAATTTTTATGTTTTATATGCAATTCGTGCAAATATATTCTACTGTTCATTTCATGTCAAATGATTATAAAGCAAATAGATAAATATATGATTGTTTCTTATAATTTTGAATACTTTTCCTCGATAAGTCTTGTTCAAGTTACTTTTTAGCTCTTGAGACTATGTTTAAATTTTCGCAGCTTGAAATTTTATTTTAAAGGTGTATTGGTTAATTGTCAAAATAAATAATTAGTTGATATAATTATAATTATTATTGTTAAATTAAATAATTAATTTTTAAAAATATTTTCAATATTCATTCAATTAAGTACTAATGACTATGAAAAATTAAAAACAAAACAAAACTTTTTTCTTATTTTATTTGAACGGTTATTACTATTGTTATTAATTTATTTTATCTCGACAATTGCTTTATGGCATTGATAAATTATGCAATATATAATATCTCTTCACATAGTGGTTGATATTTTTAGATACTTTTTTTCTGTTTCCTCGCAAATAGAGAAAATATTGTAATCGTTAAAATTTGCCTGAATTCGCGAGATATAGATTGTTTCGAGTTCAAAGAAATCATTTCCAAAATTATTCTGATTGCTTCTATGTATTTGCTTATAAAATAGTTTAAAACAACCGATAATTAAATAAATGCAAACAGCTATGCATTGTTGCACGGTAATTGAAAGTCCATATCAAATTTGAATAAAATCCAGTGTACTGTTTCAAAATATATACTCGACTTCCTACTATTTTATTATATAATTTAATATAAAAGAGCAATATTTATAACAGTTATTTAAACTATTGTTATTTTTATAGTTATTTGCTATTTATTTATTTAAGTTAACTTTTTCTGGTTCGTAAAGATGGAATAATGAATTTTCCAATCACTTTCTAATGCGTTTAAGTTTTGAATTGTTAATGTCTCTGTATACTCGATGACAATTCAATATTTTAATTCTTCAGAACTTAATTGTTAGTTAATGGATTCATATAATTATTTTTTATAGTATAATAGATATAATAATGAATTATAAGTAAAAATTTTGAAAATATTTAAACCATGATTTTATTTTTATTTTCTAATAAATATTTTTTATTAAGTTTAATAAACATTCCTTTTCATTTACCTATGCGTTATCTCTCATATCCGTTAACGACCGTTAGGAAATTACTACTGCATACCAGATCTCGTTATATTTGAACAACGATAAAATGGCGCAGATAGCACCTGATATGGCACTCCGCTTTTTATAATTCCATACCATATTAGCTGGAGTAAGTAAGATATAAGGAGATTTAACGACCCTACGAAAAATCGAAAATCTAACCAGCTGTATTTCGACACAGGAACCGATGTTCTAAGATCAGATTGTTGACATAGTTGATTTTAAATTAAAAAAGAAGTTGAATTTGTATATTTTTAGTTATTAGTTATATTTTTAATTATTATTTATTGTATTTTTGACTTCAATACGCTCTCCAACTCGATTCGAATATATTGAAAATATTTATCTGTGTATTGCATTTCAAAATATAGTTCAAAGTTCATTTTGAAGTATAATTATCGTTTTAAAATAAATTTCCGAAATTAGAATAAAATATTTGCAACAAATAGTTCGATATCCGCGAATTAGAACATCTTAGAATGTCGAGGTGGAAATAAAATCGTTTTCTTCCGATAATAAGTTTCCAGTTATCATCAAACACATACTAATACTAGAAAATCAAAAGTCGATATTAACATATCATCTGTTCTAAAGATAATTATGGATATTTTTAGCGGAACTTTATCGATCTCCGCTCAGAATATTTCATTTCATAACACGCAATCATTTTGACCAGTCATTATATGCCACTTTCATAACTAGATGTACGTAGAAAACTGAAGCAGTAAAATCTTCAATTTTTTGACTTTGAGAAGTTTTATGAAAGTTTGTATTTTAGAGCAGAATAAAAAAAAAATCACTACATGTTACGATAAAAGAAATTCTATTTTTCGTTTAAGATTTTTAATCGTTTAATTTAAACATTGTTTAACAATGTAAAATAATTTACATGAATTAGGAGAGAGTTGTTAATAATTGTTTTACATGTTCTATTCAAAATATTAGTTTTATGCATTGAGAGAGTAAGGCATAAAATGTTTTAAAAATATATTTCAAAAATTAAAAAAAAAGCATTTGAAAAATAATGGAATGTATATTTTAAAACAATGAAATATATAATGAATGAAGCATGCCATTTTTCTTCATATTGAACAGAAAATCCAAATAACTTTATGAATTTATTTAATATACAGGAATATATATGGATTTATTTAATGTCATTCGCTATTTTGTGAAAAAGAATACCTATCCAAGTAGATATGAAAAATATTTTTTTTCTCAAAATACTATGTTAACCACATATAGTTTGACGTCTTCCAAATATTTTTTATAATCCTTTTCATCCTTGCAGAAACTAAAGTTAATTAAATTATTCAAGATTTAGCAAATTTACTAATTAATATTTTCATTTAATATTACAAAGCAGAATTTTTTTTAAATATAGAATAAAAAAAGAAAAGCCTGATTCGATATTATCGAAACTTTCTTTCATAGCTTGAGGAAATTGCTTTTTTTTTCTACCTTTCTCGAAACGCTCTCTTTTTGAAAGACTCTATTGTTAGCTCTACAAAAAAGAATTTTATTTTTTTAGACTTTATATTCTTTTGTTCTCTATTTGATGCAATATCGGAAGTTTCCTGCTTTCTTAGAATACATAAAATTGTCAAGATTCAAAGGTATTCATTCATATATTACTTCTGAATATATATTACTTCTACCTGAATTTGCATAGTAATAACTTCTGCGTACAAAAGGCCATAAGAGTTAATCAAGAAAGACGGAATCTTAACTTTTTATTGCAAATTTGTTTAAGTAAAAGGAAATTTTATTTAAATAAATATTAATCTTATAAATTTTAATGAACAGCTCTCGTATATATATAAATTTATTTCGTATATTTCGAAAACGGCTCTAACGAGTTGGCTCAAATTTTATATTTAGATAAGGTTTTGCTTTTTAAGTTTATCTGTATAGGTGTGTTTTCTGAAAAAAAAACAACGCCATTTTACACACACACAAAAAAAAACATTTCTCATAACTAGTTATTAGAATACGTAAAGCTTCGTAGTGTGGGCAGTACAACATAATGGTCAGCACAACAAGAATGATGCCTGTGTTAAGAATTTTTGGTTCGAGTCGCACTTTTTGCTTTATTTTTTTACTTATGCATTTAAGCTTAATGTTTTTGCTTTTTAAGTTTATCTGCATAGGTATCTTTCCTGAAAAAAACACACACAATTTTACATAAAAAAAACTTCTTTATAATTAATTATTAGAGCTTTTTCCGATATGTTTTCATGCTGACAATGTCATATAGCGTCGTTTCGTTCCCGATTTCAGCATAGTAAAACTGAGTTGAAGTTCAAAATATAAGTAATGATAGATAAATTAACAGTAAAATGCATCTGAAACAGGCAGATTGTTTAGAATAACATATTGAGCTAAATGCATTCATGATTTTTTATTTTATTTAAATGGCAGTTTATGTGTAGGTAATATTGAAAAATATTCATATGTAATCATTACTTAATTCGTGATTCGTATCTAAATATTTTTTTCAATACAACAAGATTATATAAAAATATGCCGTGCGGAACTCGGTCTTTCAGATATTAAGTGAAATAACTAATCATTCAAATTATCGTTTATAATTTTAATTCATAAATGCATTAGCATTATTTCACTAAAACAAGAAATATTCCGAAACTTTAATGATCAAAATTAAGGATTAGAGGTATTTTTTAATTTGATTATGCACTGCGATATGCAAAAAACGTTTTTCAAATAAAATGGGTCCTAATTATTATTTATTGCAACCTAATTATTTTTTTATTTTCTCATATACTAGGAAATATTGAATTTATCTAAAAATTCGACCTTTAGATTATAATGAATCCAACGCTTCAAATAGAGAGTTGAGTGGGAGAAAGATATTTTTTAATCATATTTGTCTGTTTGTCTGAGTGTAAGTAGAAAAAAAATTTAAAAATAAAATGCACAACTATCTATATGGGTTTGCTTGGCATATAAACCTTAAGGAAACCGTAAACTTTAAGAAAATTAAAAATGGACAAAAATATGAAATTTTATTTTCATTATCACCAAAATATTTGTTTTGTTTCAACTAATATAGAATTAAAAAATGTATCATTCAATTAAATGAATATTTGAAGAGCCTAGAGAATAAAGCTCATTTTAATGACTTTTCTCAAAATGAGTTTCTAATTAGATGTAAATATCTTTGAAATGTTTCAGGTGTCTTAATTCTTGAGGAAATCAAATAGAATTGATAAAAGAAAGATTTCGGCAAAAAATTAAAAGAAAATATGGTATACATTTTACATTTCGAGATTTTTTTAGATAATTAAAAGTAAATTTTAGCTGAGAAAAATATAAAATTCTTATGAAAATTAAGTGCATGTTCATAAAAATATGTCTAAAAAACTAACATTTAATTGGGATTACAAAATCATAATATTTTTTTCATCAAATAAATTTCTATTGAGTAATAAAGACAAAATAAGAGAAACAATAAAAAATTAATCAACTGCATTATTTTGAAATTTTTAAAAATTATATATTTATTAATTTGTAAAAAAAAACAATGCATTTCGTTTTAAAAAGTTTTTAAATATTTTTTTCATACTTATATTTTAATACATCAGCATAAAAAATTTTGTAACTCTAAATGAATAACTCGAAAAAATATCAAATGGAATCCACCGTTTCATTCCCAAAAATGGTTGAAACGAATATTTAGATTCACATAACAATCACTAACATCTGGCAGAGATAAATACTAATTTTTAATTCTCATTTTTGAAACTTAATTTTCAAATCCAAATCGAGTTATTGAAGTCCTAGTATCAAATACTTAATAGTAAAAATTTCGAAAAGAATAAGAAGGAGAGAGTGCAAAAAGAGATCATTCTTTTTCTCTAATTCTGCTCCTTTTCTGAAGGAAAACGATTTGGAATGACCCTTAGATTTTTACCTTTTTCCCCTATGCCTGCGCATACGCTCAAAAGAAAGAAAAATATGAAGAAAATAGCTATTTATGTGCTCAAGGCTAAAAGGAAATGGATGTCATAAATGAAATAAAAACTAATGTGAAAGTTTTTTTTCCCGATGGAATAGGTTAGCCAGTTCAGGATTTCAGAATGTTTTCTAGTTAAAGTATTTTCTTTAGGTAAAAACACATAATGTATCTTTATGGATTTTAGTGCTATCAGCAGTCGCTTGAAAAATTTATCTAAAATTTGTCATTAACTCATA
This sequence comes from Argiope aurantia, assembly GCA_026543865.1. Classification (NCBI taxonomy): domain Eukaryota; kingdom Metazoa; phylum Arthropoda; class Arachnida; order Araneae; family Araneidae; genus Argiope; species Argiope aurantia. Next base: position 9,326 of record JAPMOR010114770.1, read on the forward strand.
GGTAATCAAAAATTTATAATCAGAAAAAAGTTATTACAAAATCATTTGGAAAAACGACAGAAAATAGTTATTATTTAGACATCCAAAGTTTAAAAAAAATGAACTATGACACAGAAAGTCTGTAATAAAGTTCAATATAAGGACATTATGATTTTCTCAAATAATGTCACTCCCTAAGTCTTTCTTTGAAATTCAGCTGTTGCAATTCACGATTTCAAAGTAATTATCGATGCAAGTAGTTGTACAATCTTTTTGTGGGAAAGTTTCTAATCGGGGGTTAGTTTATACAAATTGTATGTAATATTTACTATCGTATCCTACATGTTCCACAAAAATGATAAATACTATGTGTAATGATAGTTCCTTGAAATAATTTTTAGAGAATTTTGATATAATGTGCACACACTGAGAATTGACATTAAACGAATTATTTTTTTTTTAAATCAAGCTTGAATAAATATCCTTTGAAGATTAGCTGTTTTTAGATCAAAAGTTTTTAATTGCACTGCGATATTTTGTTACAACCAGCAATACGATATAAAAGCGGGAAATATAATCCTTTGTAATTATCTTTTGATCTAAATAAATAAATTGATAATGTGCCGTGACAAATATTTTCAGTCTCATGCTTATAAAGACTAGATATTTCTTATTATAGGAAAGTTCCAAAATTATCAGAAAGGGATTGCGGGCAATATATTTTACAGCTTCCTAATTGAAAAACGTATCAAATATTCGCCATATTGGTTCGCAATAATTTGAAACACATATTTGCTATTTTTAATTTGCTTTAATCTTTCTGCAGGATGTTAAAAATATGACCTTTTTTCACATATGGTGATATCCTGAGACATTCAAAATTATTCTAGGATTTTAATATTTATTTTACAAAAGTTATTGTTCTGATCGGGAGCGGTTAAATTTTATGTAATCACAATACCAGGAAACAAATAAAAAATAAAAATAATAATAAACTAGAAAGTATTGTAACAATGAATCATGTAAATGATAAAAAAGTGAATGCATTTAGAGTTATATAAAACAAATTGGTTACTAAAACAAATTATTCATGCATCTCTATTAATTATAAAGATGAACATGCGTGTCAGTGTTGGCGTTCTACAAGCCAGATAGTTTGATCTATAGCTACTGAATTTGGCACATACATACTTTGAAATTCGGGAATACACACTTCGGAGTGAGAGCGATTCTTTTTAAAATTTTAATTACAATTTTAATTTATTAAAATCTAAGTAGAATTTTTTTGTCTTTCAGCGATTGATTCCGAAAATATAATTGCACGAAAATAAATTTTATACCTTTTCAAAATTTAAGAAAATATCTTTTCAACGGTATCAATTTAACAATCGATTAAATGTTTTTTAATTTCGGCAATTCTTATAAAACTATTTTTTTTTCTAATTTCCAACAATTGATTATATTTTTACCCAGGTGTATATATTTATTGGAGTAATTTTATAGTTGTTAAAAACTAAAGACGAATCTCTATTAACACACGTGTAATTTACAAAACGAATAAAAAATGAAGTTACAATACCACGAAATTTAGAAGACAGATGAACCACAGATTTCTTTTAATATCTCTATGATGTCATCAGATTGACCACTAGAAAAGTTCCTGTATATAATCAAGAAAATACACGTACGACAATTAAAATAAGGCGAATTTAATAGCTGAAAATTTTGTGGATTAACGGATATGAAAATATATCTAAACGATTTTACTGGAATTAAATATAACTGATATCCTTGGCGAACCAATTGGTCAATAACGGCGACTAATTAGAAATGAAAATGAACAAACTTATTGCCAATGTTGGCAGCAAAATAATTAAATGCTTCTAAGATAAACCCATTTTATGTTTATGTTTGAAGCTCATATGAGCTTCATTAACAAATTTATAGGAAATGATGCTCAAAAAATGCTAATTTAGCACCATTCTATGCTGTCTAAAAATAAGACATCTTAAGAATTTCACATAAACGTTACTAAGAACGATCTAAAAATAGGAACATTTTCGTCTCACTTTGTAATATGAAGAAGATTAATGAATCGATGCGTGGAGTGAATGACCAGCTTCAGAAAAGTAAAGATAACGGTAAAAAGGGAGGAATTCGGGATGATCCGACCCTAACTGAAGCAACTCCTGCGAGTGATCTATTGAGCATTGCCATAAAAAAGGAAGAAATGGGTCATAGAGGAAGAGGAGAATCCATCAAGTAATAGATATTTTGTTAGGACTTCTGACCATAAAAGGAGTCATATATCTTCACTTTGATCCGTAACCCAAGTCGCGGCGAATCTAAGCAAGGTACCAAGAAGAGACATAAATTTGATGTGAATTGTTGGACTTTTGGAGCAGTTCCAGGAGTAATGTCTGGAAGTTCAGAAGCAAATATTGAGCTTTCGTCCGCTGGAGCGAAACTTTTTCGTTCGGCATCCTTGCAGAAACTTTTACCAAATGAACAAGTTTGAGAGTAAAGGACAAATAAAGTGTTAAAAGATGCTCATCTAGTCTGAGTCAGTTGGAAAATAAGCTTAAGATTTTTTCTGGGTTATTATGACGGAAAAAATAAAAATAAAACGTGTCTTCATCACCAAAAATTCTATTCCTTGAAAAGTTTTCTTGCATGCAGATGAAATTTAATTTAGTTATATTAACATTCCGTTTTAAAACCATACTAGGGCTATGTTAGGACGGACTTCGTAATTTTGAACCGCAGTCAGATGACGAGGATGACAACTGAGCTGGTTCTCCCTCTCCAAACTTCCACACCACACCAGTGGAGTATGTTGACGGAATTACGCATGAAGTGAAATCCGGTTTGAATTTGATGCTATGAAAACTAATATAATTAAGAAAAAGGTTTTAATGAACTTAGCCTATCATTAATTTAGTCATTGTATTTTAACATAATTAATGAGTATTACAATACATTTTTGTTATAATATTTAGTAACTAAAAAAATTACACGATTAGAATAGAAGAATATAATATGCAGATATAAAAATTCTAAGATAGCAATTTAAGCAATTTCTTTAAAAATCATGCATTGAGAAAAATGATATCAGATTTTTTAGATCAAAAGATCAAAAATATCTTTTTTCCTAAGCACCCTTCTGCCTTACTGAATATAACACGTTTGAATATAAATACATACCTCATGTAACAAAGACGCATGATTCGCTTAACGCGCGGAATAAAATATAATGAAAATGACTCTCTTAAAGAGTGATGTTTCTCAGAACAAATGACAAAAAGTCATTATTTGCCTACTGTTTTATCAGTCTGTGCTGCTTGTTTAAGAAGAATCCTTCTTTCTTTTCAAAACTCCTTTTTTCTCTTTAATCTTTATTTCTCTTCATGAACTTAATCGAGATTATGTTTTTGGACAAAAATATGAGCGTTAAATTTATTATAGATAAAATATCCTCCAATTGATAAAAAAAATATTATTACTCAATTATCGTCCTCGACGCCTGCCTGTAGTTAAAAGAAAGGTATCGTTAGAATAGCTTTTGTGTAAAATCAAAATAGGATGTTAATGTAACTAAATTAAACATGGTAATTTATAAATAATTCATTTAATGTATTAATAATTCATTTTTTAATTTAATTAAGTAATCAGCAGCTAATAACAGCTTTGGTAATAATTATTATCCCTTACATGAGATGTATCAAAACAAAATATTTTAAAATACAACTATTTTCTCTCTTCAACAACATCTCTGGAATTAAATAAAATTCAGAAAAAAATATTAAAAAAAATAATTTATAAGATTGTTTTGAAGATTTATTTGAGAATTTCCGAGGAAGTTACTATTATTCAGATAATTCTGTTAATACTCCGATTTTGCCTAAAAGTCCCGTTTTAAACATATACAAATATAGTCAAAATTTAATTGAATAATTTTTGCATCTATCTCAGAAATATCTCTGATATAAAACGGAATAATATTTTTTCATAAATAAAAAATTAAAATAAGAATCCTGGATATTTCCGCAATCTAGTATCCTAGAAAAGAAAGGAAAACAGCACCAAGCCTAGAAACAATCATTCATTTGCAGCACATAAAAGGTAATATACAACATAAATGCACATCACAATAGGATAAAGCAAATGATTGAAATGACAGGTGAAATTTTGAAATACATCCATGCAAAGCTAAGCACTATTCAACTATGTGCAAAACACCAAAGAGATCACATCAACGGTTTTTACAGGGAAGGGTGAGGGAAGGCAACCACAAGATTACAAAAGCGTTTGACATTCACACATATTGGAATCACTTTAGAAAAAAATTACCTATAAGGTGAAGTATCTTAGTTGAGATATCACCACAGATTATCGACGTAGAATCAGCTAAACAAGTAAAGTTTACCTAATTTCGAGGAAATGAAGAGTTTTCATGTGAATTTCAGGTGAAAAGTCTTTGAAAAAATAATTTAGATAAATATTTGATAAAACTATATTTCTATATTTTCATTTTACGAAATTTGAATTAAATTATCTGATGCAGAAATTGAAGGGTTAAAATGGTCTCTTGAATTTATAGTGTATCTGTCATTTGTAAAGTGAACTGGTAAAATTGTAAACCGAAATTATCAAAATAACTTGAAATCGTTAATTAATTTTTGATGGTTTTCATTCTATACTTTAAAATATTATAAAACTATTTTTCATTCGTATTAGCAATTTATATTATACTTTGAAATGAAAATTATTCTTAATTAATTTTTCTATTGTTGTTTAATTAGATTAATCAATATAACCATGAATAATAATAAAAAAATTACATTTAAATTCAATTGTAATTATAGATAATATTAATAATATATTTCAATATTTTTTAAATTTAAATTTACAATTAAACAATTTTACAATGATATTTGAATATTAAAATGGAATGATGGTCAATTTTTTTATAGAGCAATGTGCAATGTCCATACCTCGTCTTCTAACATCCCTTCGTTTGAGGACAATTTCAGATTGAGGGGGTTCGCTGTGCGCGCATGTGCAATCTCTTTGGTGTGCGGTGGCTAGTGAGTGAGGGTTACCCCTGTGGTGTACGCACCTTTAAAGCAAAAGATTCCCCGCAATATTCGAACAAATAGCTGAGTGGTCCCGTGCTTTGGGTGAGCGAGGCCAAGTTGTGCATCTGCAAAGAGGGAGTCAAGTCATCAATTAAAACGCATCGCCTACTGCTCTACTCTAGGTCTACTATTCTACCATCTAGCATTACGCTCTGCTCTAACCTACAGTGAAGACCCCATAAGCTGGATTAGCAAGAATTCGATACTTAACACGTTTTTTTCGTGCAGAATTATAATGCATCTAGACTTATCTATTCATTTGTTTTTGAAAATATAGGGTGGTGTTAAAGTCGTTACCTGATTACAAAAAAATTACCAAAAAATAATGGCATATGGTTGTTCCGATATAGTATAATAATGTTTATAAGATTTTTAATAAACCACTGACATTAATAAATTTCAGCGTAAGCATCTTTGGCCCTGAATTTCTATTCTCGCCAAATATTATCTTATATTTCTGTTGTTATATTAGGCACAATATTAGTGATCCTAACTTTGAATGAATCACTATCTTTAATTAACGTTACAAACACTCTGCCTTATAATTCCAAAATTAACACTGAACAGTAATGATTTGTAAGAGCTCGTTTGAACTCATGAAACCAAAGAATACGTTGAATATTTTCTTTCTTTGATGCCATTTTGATAGTCGAATGTCGAATCAATATTTCTGCATTAGTTGCACTATCTGTTGAACTCAAAAACATTTAAGAACACACTTATTCCAGAGTAAAAGGTTTACAGAATGAATTGTATGCAATGCTTTTTCCGTAATAATTTTTTATAATCAGGAAACAATTTTATGCTCATCTTGTCACCCATATATTATTTGATCTGAAATAATTCAAAAAGATTTTTGTGAACTCGTCTTTTTTATTTTTTTAAAGAGTTTAAAAGAAAAATAATTAAATATCTTTCAGCCTTTGAATTATCAAAAATTCAGGAACTCATGCGCTAGTTGTTCATTGAAAAGAAATATTTTTTTTAATTTCTCATAACATATGAATATATTTTAATTAAAAGTTAAAAAAATCTGTTTGTGAAAATATTATCAATAAGCTATGAATTAGTTAGTAAATAGTTAGGATCACGAAAGTTTAAGACACTATTAAAACTACTGGAATAATTAATCAAATTAATTATATATCAATGTAATATCTCACGATAATGAGAATAATTGAAAATTTAGTATAAAAAAGGATAATAAAAGAAAGATGGCTAAATTGATGGAATTGTTCAATGAGACATTTACGATCTTCTATCTGTGAGTTTCACAATAATTAAATATTAATTCTGGATCGAAATTTTATAATGAAATGTAGTCACTTAAAGGTATAGATATTGGTTTTTGAAAGAGCGTTTTCCCAATGAACTGCAATAAAGCAGCGATTGCCTTTTCTTTGGAAAGAATCTTATACATTACTTGTTTGCCATTTTGGAGATTTTGTGCCGCTATTTTTATTTCGATGCACAAAGAAGGAAAAAAAAAATGAAAATTTGTATTTATTTTTGGGATATTTTTAAAAAAAGACAGGCATAAAAAACGAAGTGGATTAAAAATGATTCATGAATTTTGTGCATTAAGTTTCCTGTTTAATTATGATTGAAAATTATTACTAAAGACTGGTAAAAAAAGTATTGTATTTTCGACCTTAAGATGTTTCTAGTTATCTGCGAAATTTCTCGATTAGATAGATTTTCCTTGCCCTAACTAAGAAAGTAAGATACAGTTGGAATTTTTAATTATTAGTTATTTTTCAATCCAAATGAGAAATTAATTTCAGTAATATATAATTAATTTCAGTAATAATGCGAAATTAATTTCAGTAATATATAATTAATTTCAGTAATATATAATTAAT
>JAPMOR010114774.1:0-21065 GCA_026543865.1 Argiope aurantia
GCTACTGTGATTTTTAGCTTTTTGTTAGTACATTATTGTTCGACCAGAAAAAATAAGTCAAAGCATATAATCTGTAGGCATAAAATATTAATTAAATTCACTAATTAAAAAATTATAATTTTACGATGGGATATAATGGGTTTTAATTTTTTATAGCAAACTGAAGTTTTGATTAAAAGGCAATTCAGGTGATTATTAAATTGCTTTACTCTTTTATTCAAAAATTTAAAAAAAAGTTAGGTAATCAGATTTGTTTTTATAAATTTTCATTTTTAAAAAAATAGTAATTTAAAGAGAAATCACAATTTTGGAGTTTATTGTTTCTTAAGAACCCTAATTTAATAATTATATTAAAAGAATGCATTTATAAAGGAATTATTTCTAGTTTTTCCAATATAAAGTGAATCAATGTGCAAAAATTAAACTTCAAACTACGAATGGTTTCGCGCTATGAAGCATGTTATTAGCTTTTGTAAACTTATTTCATTACTGTAAAACTTTGATGAATATTTTTAAATTGGATTATTAATGAAATTAAATATATGATAAACCAATCTTGAACAAAAAAAAATATCTTATGAATAAATATTGTCAAAATAAAATTCATATATTTTGAATGAATAAAAATTAATAAAAAATGTATGGCACTAATTATGTTGTTATGAAAAGAAAAATTAAGTCATATCTCTTCATCGTCCTAATAATAGGACAATATACATAAGTGTAATATATATAAATTGATTTTAATATTTTAATTTAAATTAAACCTAATTTATTGTCCAAGAATTGTTTACTTATATATTTGTCTTTATCATATATTTAAATTAATGTTGGATCTTTTTTTATGGATCTATGATATAAATTTTATTAAATGTTGATTTTGAGATTAATTTGTATCTTTTCAACATACAATGATATTTGTAGGTGTTCTGGATTAGGGGTAGCGCGTCTTCTCCGTGATCTTGACGTCCTGGGTTCGAATCCCGGTTTGGGCATAGTTGTTCTTTTTCTATCTGTGATATGTGTGAATGTGCCCTCATGTAAAAAGGGTTTGTGCAAGCAAATAAGTGAAGCGTGAATAGCAAAGTCGAACTCTTGGCCCTAGTTGGGGCTACTAAAAAAAGCAGGAGACGCTCCCCACCGGTTTAAATCGCTGTCTTCGTAACAGCGGGATTGTCCATGTCAAGTGCCATAAGAAACAACAGCATACAATATTTTTTCAAGTTTTGAGCTCGATAAAAATTACACATAAAATTATTTAGGTGATATTCTATAATAATTAGATAATTTTCTAATTTTTATGTCAGTAAAAATTAGCAAATTATATAGAATATCAAATATCTTTTTATTTTTGTTTATTTAAAATAGGCCAGCGATACAATTCAGAATTACTTAATCCTCGTTTGTGAGCGATATAGATACCTCTGTCTTTCTATGTTACGAGGGGCGATCTAAAAAAAAGTTTACAAGACAAAGGAAAAGGCTTTATTACAACAGATACAGGATATAAATTGCTAAATTAAGAGACATATGTGGCGGTCACATCTCTACATAATCACCAAACCTGTTGAGGAATTTATCACACCGCTGGACCTATTTGTTTAACCCGTCTTGGTAATAACAGTTCTTTGGCTATTGAGCCAGTTCTCGATGTCTTTTCTTCAATGCCAGGGAAAGAAAATAGTAACTGCTAGCCACATCGGACCTGTATGGGGAGGCTCCAGACCTTTCACCTAAACCTTTCCTGCAATCTCTATGCCCGCTTCAGAAGAATGAAACCACTTATTTTCTATTCTTTGCTACGGCCTTATATATTTCAACAATTTGTCTGTAAATGTCCAATGGGGACACATTCTTGGTCCATAGAAATCGTATTGTTACGAATTTTTTTACCGGGGTTCGTTCGGATAGTGGAAGTGATATGGTGTAAAGAACGCTCAAACAGCAGGCGGCAGTAAAATAAAAACAACGACGATTATTTACACGAAGACACACAGGACAGCACAAAAGTGACAACTATATACAGCACAGAAGACGATTATCTTCACCCGAGACGTTTAGCATACAACAAGAATCTACTGCAGTCAGTAGCGCACAGCTCAGTTCAGCACTAGCTTGACTCCGTCGCTTCCGACTACTCTGTCTTCGACTTCTCCGACTCGGACTCCGCTGCTCTTGAACTCGGACTGACTTCGCTCCGTCGATTCCGCTTACTCTTCTTCGACCATTCCGTCCACTCTGACTACTGACTTGGACTCCTCTGTCTGTCAGCTGCAGCTCCTTTTATAGGTCTCAGGAGGGGGGGGGGCTAGAAGCCTCTCAACTAATCAGGAACGTTCGAGGCGTATCTCGGTTCCTACTGGACGGATCGGGAAAATTCTCGAAGTTTCGATTATAATCTATTTTGGCGCCAAAGTCGCCAAATTGGTCGCCAAGTCGCCAAATGATCGCCAAGTTTGTCACCAAGCTCTGGGACCTCCGACGTGCCACCTGAACTCCGTCCCATTCAGATGACTGTAAAACTTTCTTTCTGTTGATGGAACAAATGCTGGGAAGCCGAATTGCAGGTTTGTAACAGTATCATGACTTGCATCTCTCTGCGAGACCACTTCTCTAGACGCCTTTCCATTATTGTCGATGTTTGAGGTCTCAGTACTAACATTATCTGCTCGAACAACAGGTCTAAGACAACTAGTGTCATCCGTCTCCACTCGAGATAATAATAAACCCATCCACAATTTCTACTTTTCAAATACTGCTGCTTGTAAACTTTTTTTTGGATCAACCCTCGTACATTCCGATTTCTTTTTAATCTATAACTAACGAAGGCGCCTATCAATGGGTCTTACTGTTGCATATCGTGTACCAAGCATGGTATTGAGTAAATTATTCTCAAACGTTTACTTCTCACTGTTATAAAATAAAATTGTATTTTGAAATTCATCAAAGAATATATAGTTTATCTCATTTTTGTATGCTTTAAGTTTGTATGATTTTTTTGAAAATAATATTGGTGCTAATAATTTTAATTTCAGGATGCTAAGTATTTGATACTTGAACGTGCCAAATTCATTCTGAAAGATCAACACTTATGAATTGCTCACTAAAAAACAATATAAAATAGTCTCCTTCGTCCTTTGTTATCATTCAAAACAAATCATACTTTGCATTAATTTTTACATATATTATCAATACATTTTAGTATTATTAAGATTACATTTTTGATGTTTGCTTTCATATATTATACTTGTGTAATTTTATGATTTATAGTTTTGTAGTTTGAATACCTTATTTTGGTCATATTTTCTGATCTTTTTCATTGCATAATATAAATTATTAAAAGCTTCTGTATTCATGTGAGCAGGTATTTTTTTTTGGGGGGGGTATTTGTGTCTATTCTTGTTTTTTTATTTATTTATCATTACTATAATTTTTGCTTCTTGATTTTTTTAAAAAATTCTTATTCCTTTTATTATTCCTTGTTTTCATATTATTGATTTTCTTTCTTATTCTCCCTTCCCCATACCCTTAGGCTATTTCTAGTTTACAGCCTAAATAAATAAATAAATAAATCATTTAAAAAATGTTCATGTAAACTTTTAATTGAGCAGAAAGTTCGATATTTTTTTTCATTTTAGATAAGAATAATTTAAATGACTTGACACTTTTTATCTCCATATTCTAATACGCTAATCATCTGATGGTATTCGTTTTATTTAGAAAGAAAGCGATTTGAAATAAAATATGTTTTAAAGAAGCTGCAATCACAGTGCTTTTAAAATAATACGAGAATAAAATTGAAACTATAATGCATGTTGTTGTCAACATGGTATTACAGAAAATGACATTAAATCAACTTTTATAGTATACATGACATAATGTGAAAAAAAACATGATTTCCTCTTGCAAAGAAAATAGTCTTTATCATCCTTTTTAATACTTATTTTTTGTCTCATTTGAGTGATTAATAATAACATACTTTATTCTATAATGTTGAATAAAAAGCTGCCACTTAAAAAGTATGATATTTATGTTTATATTTATCACTGTTCGCAATTCTTTTATCCCACTGAAGTTCAGTAATGCCGATTAGCAACAAGCTATTTCTTAAGCCATAAACCACTTTTAAAATAAAATATATTAAAAAAATATTTATACAAAAATGGAAATTCAAAAAACATTTTTAAATCAGTTTCTTTAAAAAAAACAGTCATTAAAAGATTGAACAAAGCAAGTGTTCTAATTGCAAATTTTCTATCACTACAGAACAAATGTATCTTGCATTTTTTTCTTGCCTTCATTTTCTGCTTCAAATAATAAAATTTTGAGAAAAAAATGTGTCTTTAACTAGAAATGCTTAGATGCTTGTTACTTTTAATTAATGTTTCTAAATTCTGTTTCGAGTCAATTAAAAATGCTTATTACAACTTTCAATCATGTAAAAATATTTCTTCTCGTCCAATGTTTCTGATTGAGACTTCTTCTGTCATTTCTTTACTATTCTTTATAAAATTTAATCGTTTTTGAAAGAATACGGTAAGTAAAATGAGAAAGAAAAACAATTTAGATGTTATACAAAGACTAAGTTAAAATAACTTGAGAGCTTCATAAATAATTTATTAGAATAAATTCATTGCATTCATTAGAATTAATTTATTGAAAATTTTCATAACATATTCTATACAAATAATCACAAAAATGAAAAAAATTTTTGATAAAATTTCATTAGTTAAAATGTCTTATTGTCACAATGAGTTGTGTTGTTCCAACTTACAATGCATTTAATCAACTTCTTTTAAATACATTTATTTACCATTCATGAATCAAACAATTGAAAATAAAGTTTAATTCTAAATTTTTAAACAAATAGAAGCACTAGTCTGCGAGAGAATAAACAAATTTCATTTGATAAAATATATCATAGCTTTGCTTGAAATATAAGTTTTTACTATTCTATAATTTTAATTTTACCCGATTTTTAATGTGAAATTTAATAAAAGGAAACTTTAATTTACAAAACATTATATATATGTAAGGCACAAATATCAATATCATTAAAATTTTAAAATTTTTTTAAAGAAACGATATTAATAATAATTAATAGAACAAAGCATATATTTAGTGGGATGTTAAAATACACTCTTTATTAAAGCTGTTAATTATCGTTGCATGAATAAATACAAATGATTTTCTAACAAATTTTGATTGTTATCATATCATATGAAAATACAATAAACTAGCGAAGATTTAATTCCAAGCACATTTATTGAAAGTTTTGAATTCAGTTTAAGAATATAAATTTTTAAGAGGAAATACTTTATAATAATGAACTTTTAATGTAAAATCCTTTATTGTTTATTGGAAAACTTGTCTAATTAACTCGATATTAAAATATGTTTAGATTTAGATACTTTGAAAGATTTTATATGAAATATTTTGCAATTCTTTTATTTTTGTCTTAACCCTAAATTCATTGTGTAGCCATCTGTCAATACACATTTGTTTTCATTTATAAGCTTTGAATGACTATTTCAAAGAGCAACTTTGAGTGTTTTGAAATTATTTTTTTAAATGCGTTTTGAGAAGCATTTGCAGAAAAGACCAATTTATGGCAAGAGCGTACTAGATTTAGATCTAAATTGGAAACTTGGAAAAAATATCACAATGGCTGTTGTAGGAATAAATCTACCATTACAATACCATAGATATTTTTTGCATTGTAAAAAATATATTAGTAAAAAATAAACTTTTATTTTTATTGCAGAGTTGTTATAATGTGACTTTTGTCACTGGGATATTGTTTGATTCATAATGTTGCCAATTGGCACAATTTTGTTCACAATGTTTCTATTAATTTTCCTAAATTATATGCAATTCATTATTCAAAACACAGTTTTTGTAAAAAAAAAATTAATAAAAAGGCATTCATTCTTAACAAAAAGGCATTCATTCTTAATAAAAAGGAATTCATTAGGGTTAAACGTATTGTTCACCATTCAGAGAAGACTTATTTCGTTAGCCTTTCAAAATGTAATCTCTTTCTGATAAATTTATAATGAATCGAATAATGTTGAGAATTTTCTAAACATTATCTATTAAGAACGTCAGAAACAGATACAAAAGACGTCAATTTCATAAAAAAGATATTGCTTGTTGCAAATTGTAATCCAATATTCCTTTATTAATAATTGCGCTATTTAAATCCTTAGTTATTATAGAGGGAAAATGGGTTACTATAAAAATAGATTTTATTCTTTCAAAATAATTGTAAGTAAAAAAAAATGAAAAAAAAAATCACATTTTTTCAGGATATTAGAAATGAAATTAATATTTTAAATCAACGTAGATCAAAATGTTCTGTTTTGTCTGAATTAAATGTTCTGGTTTCGTTAAAAATCTATGATAACATCGTAGATTTTTTTATCATAAATAGAACTAGTTTCATTTTGTTTTATTGCGCTAATGTTAAATCAAAATAATAGGAAAAGAAATTAATGCAGTAACACTATAAAATAAATCAGTGTCAAATTTGGGAAATAAGCAATTTTAGTAATGTCAAGGCAAGATATACTAAGAAATTACGTTTTGAATTTTTTAGGTTCTAATATTATAAAATTTAAAAGAAATACAATTCACCTATATTCTTCTCTTATTTAATTATGCCAAATGCTATAATGCTTTTTTGAAATTAAAATGGTATTTTTGATATTAGTAATTACGATATTATCATAACATCTCGCCAAAATTAACTCAAAGAAAATTTTGGAGTTTTAGTGTCAATCAATTTGAATTGACCAAATCTTGTTTAAACAATGCCTTTTCATCGTCCATTTCATGAAATCACTCCATAAAAGCGTGTTTTTGTTTCGGCGAGATAGGTATACATGCAAACATCTAATATGCACATCAATAAAAATATAGAGCTGCTTTAATGCTCTCTTTGAATTGGATTTATATTTGTAACCAGACCGATAACACCCTGCCGAAATAAATTTTTAAAAAAATGTTGACTTATTTTTATCCATTAATTCTGAAACTTTCTTAATGTCACCCGTCTATCTCGTATTTAATCAAAAAGACTCCTTTCAAATTTTTTTCTTCGATGGGAAATTTAAACAAAAATACGTAAATTGTTATGGAACTTCCTGCACTAAGTCTGTAAAGTAAAGGGTGTGCCTGTAGTGGGTGTATGTGGGAATAGTCAACAGAATCAATAAAAAACTAATGATGCTAATTAACACGAATACATAGCCGACAATACACAGCCGAGATGCACACAAGTAGTAAACAAGATAGTAGTAGCACAGCAGCCCACAAGTAGTAAACAACAACCACAGCACACAAAATAGCAAGACAGAAACAGCAGGAGGAGGCAATCTACACAGCTTTTCGCTAAGGTCACTCCAAACTTCTGATATTCTCCATTGTCTCATCGACTCATCTAAGGACTCTCTACTATATGACTGGCTGCTCCGTACACACTCAATGCCATGCTTGTCTCCAAAATTCAGCACACTGTACTAATTCTCAATCCATTGATTGCTTGAGATCCACTGAACGCTTGCTCTTCGTTGGACTGATAGAACTAACGCCACATAAATTCACTATACAATTATATATAACTCACTTAGGCTTCGACTGCCGGCTTTTTATAGTTTTTGGATCAAGGCAGTGAAGGTTCTCGAACAAGCAGGCTTAAATCGGCTCCTATTGGTGAGATCGCCAAAATTCTTGAAAATTCTAGTATCATCCATTTTGTCAACACATTTTTTTGCCAAGTTTTTCACCACGTTTTCTCTCAATTATAGTATTTGGCAAATTAGAAATTCCAGTATCATCTCACTTATATTTACTTAAAAAATAAGCAATATTAAAATATGATTTTTCTTAAAACTACTATTTTAAATGACATATCACCGAGGTATCCCAGAAATAAGTGTTTGATTTTTAGGAGTTTTCGTTACGAAATGGATAAAATCCTTAATATATTTAGATATATTTTCTTTTTCATCACATAGACTTGTTTCGGCCTATTCTGTAAATTTTAATGTAAAATAGGTAATTTTGGATATAGCACCAGAAAAAAAAATATTTATTATACTGACAGATGGATTTCTTTTATCGCATAGTTTTATTTCGATTATTTTTAATATAAATTATAATGTAAAATGAGTTATTTTGAGGACAGGACATTGAGATATACTCAATAACATAGGTTTTGTTTGCCTAAAATCTATATGTAAGTGACGGAGGACTAATGAAACATCTTTTATATATAAATTTACATTTCTTTAAAAAAATATTTTAAGATTAAATATCAAAAGAATATTCGTAATCTTTAAATTTTTTTATCTAGATTTCATCTAGATTAGAAATATCATCTAGAATTTTGCTAGCAACATCTTTCTTTAAATTATTCTATTATTTATAGAACTGGTATATTAAAGATAGACTTTGAGGTAAATATAATTTTTTGATAACCCTGAGAGAAACAAGTCTTTCGTTTTCAACGGAAAGTTATTTACTTTTGTTACATTATGTGAATAAGAGCAAATAACTCATAATGAATTATAATAAAATTTTTTCAAAGTATTAAAAAACATTAGAATGTATATGTATAATTTACTTTCATATTGAAAGAAATATTTAAAATATATTAGTACTTTACAGCTTAATGTGTATAATAAATAAAATACTTAACATCTGTATTAAAATGCCAAAGAATATAAATTGTTTAGAAGTTATTCCTCAAATGAATCAAATTTTTAAAAAAATTTAAGATATAACCTAAAACATTTTAGCAACGTATTGATTATATATATATATATATATATATATGTGTGTGTGTGTGTGTGTGTGTGTGTGTGTGTGTGTGTGTTAAAGGATTTCTTCTTTTAGACACATCTCAATTCAAAGAACTTAAAAAAGAAGTAAAGTTGGAAACAAATTTCTAAGGATCTCTATTATCCTCAAATGCAGCTTCCATGTTCTAATATTCGATTTAATTATTATTATTTTTCATTTTTATATTATGTTCTACAGGCAAATTCTTGTAGAAAACACAAGTTCTATGAAAATGTTTTAAAGTAAACTTTTAGTTGCATTCATCTTTACATCGAGAAGTTTCTAAGGAAACCGACAGCATGCTTGAAATGGCTCTTTTATGTTATGTTCTTAGGATTCAATGAAATACCAGCACCGGAATTCACTAATGAGAAGAAAGTAATAGATCATAAAGTGTACAGTTTTTTAAAGTTACTACTGAATAAAAGAATATTACGAATGAAATTCATTCAAATTTCAACTTTTCGAATACTTGGCTTGATATAAATTTCCTTATGGAAAGAAAATTTAAAATAACAGATATTTTCTGGCTAGACTAGTTAAAATTTATCTTTGATAATTGGATTTTTTTTTTTGGAATTTTTTTTGTAATCGTCAAATAAGAAGAAACTATTCTTAAATCAGTAAAAATTTTTACAAAAAATAAACCGATATCATGGGGGGGGGGGGGGATTTAATTTGGACTTTAAAATTTGGATTATTTATGAAGATTAAATTATGAATGAGCAGATTTGTAAGATTAATATCAGAAAAATGCAAAAAAAAAATACTTTGAAAAAAAAATTTTAGTAAAGAAGCAAGAAATAAATGTATTATAAAAAAGTGTTTCCATTAAAATTCTTTTTATGGTGATAAAAATATTTTTCTGTTATACAAAATTATTTAAAATACTAAAATATGTGAAAAAATTTATTTACGTTTCTGTTTATTATGAATTAACTTTTGATGCCTCAACTTCTTTATATGTATAGTTTATGATTTTGGTTTTGCGAAATTTGAAGGCTTTGTTTCTGATGGCGAATGGCCGAGTCACACCAAAACAGTTTATTGCGTTAATTGTGCGCTTTGAGACTAAATTCATGACTACAGTTAAAATCATGATTCCTATAAAATACAAAAAGAAAATAATGAGTCTATTTCGAAATTTTTTAAAAAGCTATAGAGAAAAAATTATTAGACATCGGTAGCATTTAGAAGGAGAAAGTATTGGTAAAATTGAACATCCTGATAAATTTTGCAGGCCAATTCCAGGAATGTATTTGTATTGGAAAACGTATGCTAACGTATTTTTGTATTGGAAAATGTATACTAACGTATTTTTGTATTGGAAAACGTATACCTACAAATATATCGGAACAATTACATATTTATCATACAGCAGTGTTTTTCGCTAGTGGACACTGAAAATTAGAATCGCCCTGGTTTTCCAACTTTTATGCAAACACGTGAATTGAGATTTGATCTTCGAAAGCATTTAAAAATGACCTTTAATACTTCATATTATAATATGGTCTAAATAGCACTAGAAAACTATTATGTTATTGCCAGTGACAAAATAAATGATGTGTATCTACTGCAAATGTTTTTCTTGATTTTATTTGATATTTATAAAATGCAGCGTCGCCTTTTTTTCACTATCAAGAATATATTTAAATCAATGAAAAAACGTTAGAGTAAATCTTCCTCACTGACAACAGACATGTTTAATCTAAAAAAATATATCAATTTTTTTTTTATTTCTTTAAATTTTTATAGCTATCCCAATGAATGTGGAAAAAAAATACAAATTCTAATTTTATTTTATAGGACTCTACAAGAAAGAAGAATAAAGTTTGTTAAAAGATTTCAGAATTCATGTTTTACCACTCAAGTTGCATTATTTCGTTCCGAATCATTATAAAAAAGATTAAAAATGTGCTTACTTATCTTCATCCCCAAATCCAGATTTTTTGAAGGAAATGGAATGCCGTGAATTCAAAATCTACAACGCGCTTTGAATGTTTACAACATTTAAAATATAAGAATTAATTAATGTTTTTCATAGATTTTATCTTTCTCTCTACTTTGAAGCTCATTGCATTCTATAAGTGTCGATTAATTTTTTATATGACGCAAACAGTTTAAATTTATTTTTAAAATGGTAACCGTCAATGTAATTTTGTTCGCAGACTTTTTTTGCAGGAACTATTTTAAAGAAATAATTTATTTGTTTAATGATTTTAATTTGGTATACATTTTTCGGCTATATTGGATATTTAAGGTTTCAGCAGTGGATCATCAGAGCTGAAATCGCATTGAAAAGCACTCAAAAGAATCTGTGGTAAAACTAAAAAATAAATAAATACATTACGTCCTAAAAATAAAATGCAAAGGAAAATATGAGCCATAAACCTATGTAAACGGCAATGCAAATGAAAAGCTGGGTCTTAAACACAAAAAGCTGAAGTTATGATCGCTTCACAAATGTTAGAAAGTAACTATCAATAGCTGATCACGCATGGCTGGAAAAATATTGAATAAATAATACTTTTCAATGTGGTACTATTTTTCACTAAATTATTATATATTGCAAAGCTGTAAAAAAGAAATTACTATATTATATTCCTTAAAAAAAGTTGCATAGATTGCAAGATTCAGCATAAAATGAAAACCTTCTATCAGTTAATCTCTTTCAAAGCAAAATTTCTGAGTGATTGGAAAATTCGTCGACTCATTTCGAGCGATGAAAATTTGCCTCTGAAAATCCTCGTAAATGTAGTAAAATTGAATAGGGAATTTTAAAGGGAATAATTTAGATTGTTTACACAAATAGTTCCAATTGCTGATAATTTATATCTCAAAAAATAATATACCGCAAGAATCCTCACCATCACAAAGAGCAAAACCCATCCAGGTCTTTTCCATATCTGTCGTTCAGATTTTGTTAAGAAAAAGTTTGCTTTACTAACTTTATTTCACCGATCTAAATCCTTTAGAATATTGCAATTCTGGGATTACAGAGACCAAGGTAAATGCTAAACAACAAAATATAGACTTTCTTAAGGCTTTCGTATTGTGAAAAAGAGATAATTCTGAAAATTAATTTTGCCGCACTTTAATAATGTTCCAATTGATTATCGCAGGTTATCATTAAAGATAGATATTAAAAACATTTCATGCATCAAATTTCTTTTATTTATGAAGAATACTGTTATAGTTATCAGTATATTGGTATCATTATCATATATTCTCCCTTTTTCATATCTATAAAGTTAATTGATTCAATGTTTGTTATGACAACTAATAGCAGTGAAGCGTTTTTGTGCTATTAAATGTTATATCAAACTTTTAGGTATATAAAGTTATGAAACAATACCTGACGCTTAATTATTCCTTTTCACAATAAAAGAATTTATTAATTTCTTGTTATCGAGAGTTCTTGCATTCTTTTTTATGTTTCAACGCCAAAAATAATGAAAATATTTACATGTAACACTAAGAGGTTAAGTATCCTTTTAATTAAAACGACTTTCTCTAAAATAAAATGAAAGTTTCATCCAAAGATATATTTTTTGTTTGGTATATTCACTCAATTTTAATCATTGGGCAGATAAAAATTTTCTACTCGTGAATTGCTTTAGAATAACATGAGTGGAGAGCACTTAAATTTAAAGTAGAACCATGCAATGCTACTAATCTCGAATTTGAACAGAAAAAAATCAGTTTACAAATTAAAAATGAAGCTACGACGTTTTTGAGTGTTTGGTAAATATTGATCTATTTTCTTGTTTCCTTACCGTCGAAGAAGGAGAGAAATACGAAACACTCGAAATCACTTAGTTGTTTTTATTACACTCTCCTTCTTAAGAGTTTCCTTTCTAAATTGAAGCGCTTATAAATTCTGACTAGAAATGCTATTTGGACGAAATTTCTCTTTAGTTATGACGATAAAATGTTCTTCAGATATTTTGTTATATTGCTGATTGCTTTCTTCAAAATTTGGTTGGAAAAAGAAATGAATCGCATTTACACTTACTTGGTAAAGTATAAGACCTGTGCTGTTCTTATTATTCATGCAATTTCGGATATTGTTAATACTCCAAAATATGTATTATTATTCTTTATCTCGTTATCATATGCTTTATAATGTTAACGCCCATTGGTGTAGTCATATCACTGACTCTCCGACCCGCTCGAAGGCACACGGATAGTAAATACTGAATGACCGGACAGCCGCAACAGTAACACTGGCAAGAACTGTGGTTGAGTCGTAAGGTCCAAGTCGTTGTCCAAGGTACAACCCTTCCCTAAGGAAGTACATCCCGTCATCGATGGGAGGAACCAGAGTACCACCTTTGTGGTACCTCCAAGGTGGCGAGATCCAACCACCGCGCCGCAAGGATCTATTTCTCATTTCGAGGTGTCCCCCGGGGGGGGGGGACAAGAATTGGTGAAGCGTGCCTTTCTCAATAGTCATAATAATATATGATTTCATAAGCGAAATGCACTTTTTGAATGGGTTCAAAAGTATACGAATATTGCTAATTAATACTAATGAAATATTTTGACAAAAACATTTTTATTTATATATTGATAACAAATTTAAGTAAAATTACCTGAAAAAATAATATTATTTACAATTCTTCTTCCTAAAGCAAAAGAGATGTGTTGTTACCATTATTTCTGATATTAAATCAGATTATTATTTTGTTAATGACGCACGAATTTATTCAAGATATATTTTTGCACAATTTGTAATGATATAGGGAATTCTTCAAAAGAAATTACCATTTCTATGAATACAAAAATTATTAATGATCTTATAAATTTCTGATAAAAATTTTAAAAATAATGTTGAAATAAATGTATTTTTCAATTTCTTCTGAATATTGAGTCTCTTAAGTTTAAATGATATTTATTAGTATAATATTTTATAAGTTCTTCAATAAATTGGGGGCCGCAGTGGCTTGATGACAAAGTCTCGGTTTTAGAACAGGAGGGCTTCAGGTTCGTGTCCCGATTCCACCAAAGAGCTGTTCTGTAAGGGGATCTGTTCGACGTTTAATCCGTCATGGTCAAACATCCTCCTGCTGGTATGGCGCGGTGTGGAGAGGGGCTGCCAGTTCAGGTGTCGTCCTCGTTACCTGACCGCGGTCCAAAATTAAGAGGTCCGTCTCAAAATAGCCCTAGTGTTGCTTTAAAACGGGACGTTAATATAACTAAACTAAAATTTTCAATAAATTGAAACAATTTTTAAGATTACCTTTCGCTTCCTTAAAAATTGTTGTTATCGTAATGTGTTAATCCAGTGATTAGGTGCTTTACCTTTGATTATTCCTTATCACCAATAATCTTATTGGTGATTATGAATAATCACCATATTTATACATAATTACCAATATATTATAGTTACTGTAACACACGCATGCATAAATGTAAATAAGCAACACTGTTTACATATGTTAAGGTAAATATGATTAATTCATTGATTATGTATAATTACCGTTGATTATTCGTTATCACCTATAATCGTATTGGTGATTATGAATAATCACCATAATTATACACAATTAACAATTTATTATAGTACTGTAATACAAGCATGCATATATGTAAATAAGCAACACTTTTTACATATGTTACGGTAAATGTGATTAATTTGGTGAATATGTATAATTACCGGTGACAATTCGTAATCACCGGCTTATTACATTTGTCGTAGCATATGTGCATATTTTTCGAAACCATTCGAAATACTTTATCAGTACTGCTCAAATATAATTTAAAATTTTTCGACAAAAATAATAAGGCCTTTTTTGTAATGAGATGTGTCAATCAAATTGAATTGATTAAATTACTCTTACTAATCTATCGATTGTTTCTATGTCATTATTATATAGACAAATTTTGATGAAATTCAGCTTATCGAAACTGGGAAAAACAAGTACATTCTATTTTGATTTTTAAACTTCTTACGATTTCGTTTTTAGCAACTAATGAAAAATTGTCTGTAGCAATAGGGAACTTCCACAAGGCTCATCAAATATGAGGATGAAAAGACTCCTATTCAAGAGATCCGCTTTGCAAGAGGACGTGGTGCACATTAAATCTATTGGTGTCAAATATTATATCCCATTTGTGTGGCATGGATGTTTGAGGAATGTTGTCTCAGTTGTCATCCTGAATATCAGACAAAGGTCAAAAATAAGAATTATCCCAAAACAACCTGAGTGTTTCTTAGAAACGGAACGTAATTTCTAATAATCTAATACTTGGTTCCAGATGCAACATCTTGGCTTTGAAGACTCAGATTCAAAATCCGTTATCAGCCAAGAACAGTTTTGTAAATGTGTCTGGGGAGAGTCAGGTCACTAAACTGTTTCATATATATATATATATATATATTGTTTATACTGGAAATAAATGCGAAAACACAATATGCCTATTTTAAAATTTACTTGTTTTAAACAGGTTTATTTTAAATTGCTGTGGCATATTGCTATGTCAGGTGTCAGGTGTCATAAACGTCAAATGACATCGGGCATGAACAACTTTTTCATCGATCTTCCACCCAGCACCAGTGATAAACCATTTGAGCCCATATTCATGTTGATGTTTTAAATAAGGAAAAAAAAAAGAAAAGAAAAAAAGGTAACTAGGTTGGAATCATCGGCCATGCCACCAAGCTACCATGGCTGACAGCACAGAAAACTAAATGCATTTATTTGTAATATATGAAGCAATATTTTGTCTCTTGAATTCTTCACTAGGATATTTCCAACAGGAACGCTAAAGAACTAAAAAAATTATAAATGATTCTAAAATTATTTAAGGAAGAAGATGAGATAAATTTAAAAAAAACTTGTGATTTAATATAGTCAAGTAAAAATATTAAAATTTGTGCAATTAGATTAAATAATTACAGATCCACACTTCAATCATTTATCTCACTTGACGCAAGAACATACTTACTTTCATTATCTAACGGTGCTAGATCTTAACTACGCAATTGCGCAGGAAACCACACGAGCATGCGCGATTAATAAGTTTATCATGTCATATGATCACAATTCATTTGGCTGCCATCTAGGTGTGGGCATATATATTGGGAACTGAATCTGGAATGCATTAATCTTTGAAGGATAATTTACATATATCATTGAATAAACTCACTTTAGGATTGCATTAATATTATTATTTTAAAATTTTATACAAGATTGTAAACAAATTGGAAAAAGTAACAAAATTGCATTTGTACAAAACTGGTTAATTTCATCTGTATGTAGAAAAATATAATTTGTAAAAATTGATAACAGATACAATGCAATTTACAAATGAATTTATTTTTCTTACAATTGCAGTTGATTTGAAATAAGTAATGTGTTTCAACAGTCTTATATAGAATGGTAAATACTTAAGTTATAATTTTCATTTATTAGTTATAATTTTGATAAGTTATTGTTATTATTATGAGTGATCTTTTCCGATTGCTATAATCAAACATTTGTTATTGTATCGATTTTTTTTAATTTCTCTTAAAAGCGACAGGTGTAAATGTTTCTGCTGATAAAAATATATTTGAAAATTCATTTTAATTTGCAAATTCGGTGAATAAATAAAGGGATTTCGAATTCGTTATTCTTTTTTTAAAAAAATAATGAAGCTCTGAATTGCACCTTTAATTTAAATTTAAAATTATTCGATAATTCGGAAAATTTTAATAAGTTGAATTTAACATCAAAATAAAAGTTAATTCCACAATTCAAGTTAAATCCTGTCTTAAATAACATTCAATTAATTCAATAAGTTATTTAGTAAATTATACTTTATTAAACTTCTTGCTAGTCTATTAATTTTTATCGACATTGAGTAAATTTGTCATAAATATATATTTTAACTAAATTAATCTTCAGAGATTTTATTACAAGAATATAAATTTATTCGTTAAAGGACTGTACAATTAAATTTCAATTAAATTGATACATTTCATTTTAAAAACAATTTATAAAAATAAACATTTTACTTTTTGAATATTCTGAAATATAATTCAGAATTGATTAACTTTAATGTGTTTCCTTAAATTTCTGTTGAAATAGCGTATAAATATGTTATTACTTCTAGTACATCGTTACTCACATAACCATATACTTTAGAATTTTCCCATTGAATAAATTGCTAAAATAAGTTTTTCTCTGAATCAAATTTTCTTAAAATAGGCTAAACTATTGAAACGCACTCAAAAAATAATATTTAATAATTATAAATCTATGTATGTATTTCATTTTCCTATAAATGATTTAGATTTTTAATTCCGTCCTAATTTAAGAAAATTAGATTTTTTTTCACATCAAATTATTGTTGTGTATCCATGGTACTTATTTTATGTTATTTTGTAGCCTTGGAAAATACGTGTATCCCAATTAAACTTCCATGTTAAGGAATAACGCAACCTGTTAAGATGTCCTTAAAATATTTTACCTATAAATCTTTATAATGAACGAGCCGCATCTGGTAATTAGATTGTTTTCCCGGAATTAATATGTAGCAATATTCCAATTTCCAGGTTATTTAGAAGTTAAACTAACAATATGGAATACATTTGCATTACATTTTATTTTGTTACTTGATAAAACAGAAAATTATGAATTTAAAAGACTCATTCTACTACTATCTACTACGGGTACAAATTAAAGATTCCATAAATATATTTCGAATTACAAACGACAGTAAAAATCTTGCTTAGGCAAAAGTATGTTTTTATCTTAATTTTCACACTGATAAAAAGAAGTCATTTAATAGTGTGATTAAACTATGAAATTACTTTTAATTTCATCATAATAATTAAAATTTTGCTACAGATTAAGCATTAATTTTAAGATGATTTAAATTTAGAAAAAAAGTGAAAAAGCTAGATTCATATATAATAAGTAACAAAGGTTTATGTTTAAATTAATTTTTGGAATTCGAAATACTGACAGTGTCTATTCAACTTAGACAAACAAATATTCATCTTTATATGCATACGTGTTTAAATTTATGAGAATATTTCAAAATACTAGTAAAGTTAATGTTTTAAAAAATGTATTATGTACTTGTTAATGTTCTTGGAATAATAAGAATCTATTTCTTTGTTGTACTGATAGTTTCGAGTTAAATTCAATGTCACTACTATGGCCTGTTAGAAAGACTCCGAGACAGATATTATATGCTCAACATTATATTTCACAATTTTTATTTTCAGTTTTAGCCTCTGATATAAGTAAACTCCATTTTTGATATATATGTTAAGATTGAAAAGATATGTTAAGATTTTTAAATACAGACCCAAATAAAAAAATAATAAAAAATCCTGTTTGTTCGATCGAATGCATATTTTTTAGTAAAATGTCACCAAGATACTGCTTCAGCGCTAGCTGGCATCGCAGATACATGACAACTTCGTAACATTTTTCGCAGATGCCTTCAGACTGAAAGTTGTCCATCACAGATTTCAAATACACCATTATGGGAATGACCTCATATGTCTTCCTCCAATGACGTCACATTCAGTTGATAGGTTCCATTATTCTTCAGAGCAATTTCAGAACAAAAAAGCCCGAATGGCAGCAAAGCTTCGGAAATCGTTGCTTCGATACAAAAAGATTTGCGTTTTTGGAGAATTTTAGTAAAATGATAATGCTTTCCTTGTGCATTTGAAAGTCAATGTGGGGCAAATTTAACATGGTGTATCCGCTTACCATCGTGGAATTCTGTGAAAGGGAGAAAAAGTGTCTCCGAAGTGCCACTTAAATTGAAATGCATGTTACATGGATTTAAAGTCAATTCAATTTGGGATTCTGAAAGCAATGCTTACGTGTGATTGAAACGAAATAGGTGAGAAAATGATATCTGGCCTGAATAAGCGATGGAGCATGTTTTTATATACATTTAGTCAATGCATTTCTTACGTTTCATAAATATTTTCAATGTGTTGAAATAATAAAGAGAATAGCATTAAAATATCTATTTTGTATAACTAAAATTCTAACTGAAGAGATCATGAAATCTAATTAAACTGAAGAGATCTTGAAATATAAATTAACTGAAGAGATCATGAAATATAAATTAACTGAAGAGATCATGAAACTGCATCTTCAGTTTAATTAGTGATGTTTGTAAAGCATTTGGAAATTGCATGTATAAAATATAAAATTTAATGCAATAATACAACATAATATAGCATGAAAAAAAAGCTTTTCTATTTACTTTATAATATACAAATATATTCTAATTTTCATGCAAATTCGAACTCAAAACTTTGGAAAATCTGTTGGAAAAAAGGGGTGCAAAATACACATTGGATTTTTGATAATTGTTTATTAATAAAAGTTCAACGATTAATTGGTCAAGGATCGCTAATTAATAGGCACTTTTGTAACTATTGTTCACCCACAGCAAGTGGTCAATAATAAGCGAATACATTTTTAGAGAGTATACGAAAAAATTCCGGGGGACCCCTCCCATTAATAATTTAAGATAATTAAAAGGAGAATGCGCCATAACCATTAAATAATTCGATCTGAGATTTTAATGGAGCTTTATGTTCTTTCTATAATTGAATGTTTACCGTCATAGGACACTGTCTTCAAAAACATAACTGTCTAAATATTCTGTTTCGTATTGTACACTACACTACAAAGTATGCAATTTCAATACCTAGTTTTTCCTAATTAGTATAGAATTCGTAGATAATTATCAGAATCTTTCTTCCTTAGTTTCAGCAACAGAAACAAACATACGATTGCATATTTCATGAAAACAAAGAAAACGAACTGGAATTCGTTGCGACCATTAGATTATTACTACTAAAAATATTTATTTTTAAATCCTGAAAAAGTGAATAAATCTGTTTTGCGCTATTAATTCTAGTGGAGAAATAACTAAGACCTTACTTATTTGTTGATTAAGTAAAATTTCAGAAATCTAAATTGTACACTCCCACACTCTCAATACATACTTATATTATCATCAAATTTGTAGTTCACCAAACGATCTATCCCTCACAGCTTTAGGATATCCCTCACATGTCCTACCTTACTGTTGGTAGAGATTTTCGAACTAAATTTATGCATGAAAGACGAATGTGGTCAATTTATTCCTTCTATTTTTCCTGGAGCATCGATTCAGAAGTCAGGAGTTTTGATGAGGGATATCCTTATGCGGATAAAAGAAACGTTTATTTTGTCTTTTCTATCTAAATGTGGTGAAAACATTGTAATGCAATTTTGGCGTATTTGTAGATATTCTACTAATAATGAATTACTCACTTGATGAAGTAAATCTAGAGTTATTTAATCATCTCCTATCTCTAGCAAATAAAATCCAGCTTTTATATCAGAAACATTCAACAATGCGTAAAAAAAAAATCGATAAGATTGTAAGTTTTCTTCGAGGCCGCCTGCCTGTTTACTTTTCTAGACAAATCCAGTTTAGACGCAGGAGGGATTCGATAGTCTTTGGCAAAACAGCCAGAAAGTCTCTCTGACAATCATCGTCTTTCAGAGCAGGACCAAACCCCTCTTCTTCAAATAAGAGTGCTTTATAGCTGCACCAATTTTTAAATATCATTCTGAATTCAAGAAGAAAATCTTTTACGAATGAAAAATATGTTATAATAAACAATTAAGACAAAATGCTTTTAAAGTACTTGGATAAAAACAAAATTAGTTAAATAAAATTGACCATGGCTATAAATATAAATCGTACTTTCAAGTATTTGGTTGCAGGTAACTGCCACAGAAATTTGATTTACCCTACCTTTAAAGGTCACCTTATAATTTTAGACGAGCAATACTTGTATACCTATAAATCTATTTCATGTGTCACGGAAACATCTGTAACGATTTTGATCAAATTTTATATTTAGATAATGTTTTGCTTTTTAAATTAATCTATGTTGAAGTCTTTCCTAAAAAAACGCCGTTTTAAAAAAAAAACCGTTTTTTTTTTGTATAATTAACTATTGGAATAATTGTATTCAACTTCTGCTTCGAAGTTCGGGCAGTGAAGTATAGGGATTCTAATGAATGACGTGTATGCAGCGGGTCCTCAGTTCGATGATCGCTTTTAGCTTTCTTTTTTACTTAATTACTTATATTTAGTATTTTTGCTTTTTAAGTTTATTTATATCAGTGCTGTTCTGAAGAAACTCGATTTTGCGCACACACACGCACACACACACACACACACACACACACACACAC